>CAUYQU010079743.1:0-14210 GCA_963574635.1 Cheracebus regulus
CGCACAGACACACACACACACACACACACACACACACACACACACACACACACACACACACACACACACACTGAATCCTCTGCTGCCATCATTCCCTCCAGTGGGACTTCTTCTGCTGGATCCGCAGCAGCAAAGGGAGCCAGGGGCTGGCCTGGACAGCACAGAGAGCTTTCTCAGGTCTCACAGTGCTAAGATTCCACACTTGTGCTGGAGAAAGGAGTCTGAGCCCATCCTCAAGACATCTGAAACTGAGGGCAATGCAAATCAACCGAAGTGTCAACACAGCCCCAACCTAACTGAACTCTTAATTAGTTGAAAAATGGCCTACCTAGCCTCTACCGCTTTCATCCAGTGTTTGCATAAAATCTTAAAAAGGAGACACTTGAAGAGCAGAAAAATGTAACCTGTAATCAAAAGGAAAAAAGGAATAGAAGCAGACTCACAGATGATTCATATGTTAGAATTAGCGAAGACTTTGAAACAACAATGATATAAATATAACAGAAAAGGAATTTAGAGGTAAAGGTAGAAAAAAAATGAAAAAAGGGATAGAGAATTTTGGCAGACAAATGTAAGCTCTAAAAAACAGAATAAAAGAAATGCAATTTTTTTTTCTATTTATAGAGACAGGGTCTTGTTATATCAGCCACCTTGGTCTCAAACTCCTGAGCTCAAGAAATACTCCTGCCTCAGCCTCCCAAGTAGCTGGAACTACAGGCACATGTCACCATGCCCAGTTCTGAAATTCTAAAACTGAAAAATACAATGCCCAAAATGAATAGTTCACTAGAGAGAGTAACAAAAGAAAGGATTATCAAACTCAAAGGCAGGTCAAAAAATTATACAAACATGATAAAGACAAAGAAAACTACATATAGGTACAACAATAAAACTGATAACAAATCAAGGAAAAAGAAAATTGTTTTTAAAAGCCAGGTGGTTCACTCCTATAATCCCAGCACTTTGGGAGGCTGAGGTGGGCAGATCACTCGAGATCAGGAGTTCAAGACCAGCCTGGCCAACAAGGTGAGAAAACCCAACTCTACTAAAAATACAAAAATTAGCTGGGTGTGGTGGCATGTGCCTGTAATCCCAGCTACTCAGAGGCTGAGGCATGGGAATTGCTTGAACCTGGGAGGCAGAGGTTGCAGTGAGCCAAGATCGCACCACTGCACTCCCTCCTGAGCGACAGAGTAAGACTCTGTCTCAAAAAAAAAAAAAAGAAAAAGAACAAAAAAAGAAGCCAGATGTGGCTAGGTGTGGTGGCTCATGCCTGTAATCCCAGCACTTTTAGAGGCTGAGGCAGGTGGACTGCTTGAGGCCAGAAGTTCAAGACCAACCTGGCCAACATGACGAAACCCCGTCTCTACTAAAAATACAAAAATTAGCCCAGCATGGTGGTGCATGCCTATAATCCCAGCTACTTGGGAGGCTAAGGCATGAAAATCGCTTGATCCCAGGAGGTGGAGATTGCAGTGAGGCAAGATCATCTTTTTACATTTCTTTAAAATACCATTGAGTCCAGTGCTGGCAAGATGAAGTAAGTATATTATAGAAAATTTTTCCAGTGATTACAATGGAAAACTCTGGACAGAATACAAAAAGCATCTATACTCTGAAAAGTAAACAGTAGCACACAGATTGGGGAAGAAAGTCAAATATGAAGAACTATCAGTTTCAGTTTCCAAGTCAAAAATGCAGAACTGCACACAAGTGTAGACAATAAATAATCCAAAAGAAAGTCCCTATTCTGGGTCAGAGGATCAGAAAAAGACACTTCCTCGTGCTAGGGAATATGGACAGCATCCCTACTCTTCTCTCTGTTTCCTCTTGGCTCTACCCCAAGCCAGGCCCAGTCACAGAACCACACTGTCACAGTGGTGGTGCAATGGGCACATGAAAAATCATCTCCCTGGCTAGAGGAAACATACAAAGGGATGGGACCTTTGTAGTCTGAAAGAACTCATTTTTTTCTCATTTCTTTTGCCACTTTGCCCTGAAGGCAGCTGTAGTCATATGGAACTGCATAGAAGTGTGATGGTCTAAAACTCTGAGACAAATCCGTATTTCTGGCCAGAGGAATCAAGAATATAATCTCTAGGAGTGGAAGAATGAGGAAAGCCCAGAAAATAAGCGAAAAGGAATCCCCTATTTCTGTGTATAACAAACACATGTCTCAGCCTCATGCCTTAGCTACATATTATAAATCAAAAATAAAATTCTAAGCCTCTCCACCTGAATGGACCCCTCCTCTTGGCCAAGGGCACTCCAGAATTAACCTGTAAGACTAGTTCAGGTCATGATAGCAAGTGGGAATCAGACATGCCTCCATGCTATTAATATCAACACAGACCTTAAGAATAATAGAACAGACTCTTTAAGTCTGATAAGAAACACATACAATCCATTTTCTCTGAAGCCTGCTACCTGGGCCTTCATCTGCATAATAAACCCTTGGTTTCTGCAACCTCTTATCATAACCCAGACATTCCTTTCTATTGATTCCAAGTCTTTACATAATAACCAATTGCCAATCAGAAAAATCTTTAAATCTGCCTGTGACCTGGAAGTCCCCACTTCCAGTTCTCCCACCTTTCCAGACCACACCAATGTACATCTTACATGTATTGACTGATGTCTTATGACACCCTAAAATGTATAAAACCAAGTTGCAGGCCCACCACCTTGGGCACATGTCATTAGGACTTCCTGAGGCTGTGTCACAGCATGTCCTTAACCTTGGAAAAATCAACTCCTAAACTGAGACTTGTCTCAGATACTTTTGGTTGACAGCATCCTTTGATAAATGAACTACAACAAAAACCACTGCCAGGTCCCAAACTAAGCCCTATGTAGCACATGCAAGGCAGACCCAAACAGCATGTAAAAGGCTTTGAAAACTGACACTAACATTAGAATCATCATCCATAGAAATCAAGACAAAGCCTCTGGTCTTTATGTAGCTGATTTATCTGCTAAAATAAAAAGTAAACATTGTGCAGAGATGTAATATTTAAACTGTCTAGGATGCAATCAAAAATTACTCAACATATGAAGAGCCAGGAAAATCTGATTAATTCTCAAAGGAAAAGACAATTAGTTCTTGCCATTCCCAAGTCACTCAGATGTTGGAAGTATCAAAGACTTTAAAGCAGTTATTGTAACCATTATCCATGAAGCTGTTGGACACGGTGAGTTCCTCTTCAAAGGTTCCACTTGTTCAACTCCCTCGTTCTCTGTTCTCTATTTTCGAAGCCTAACTTCCTTGATCTTTGTGCCACCTTGCCCCTAGTTACAGTAAATAATCTTCCAACCATTCCCAATCTGTAATCCACATTCATTTCCAATCTGTAACCCACAGCTGTTCCTTATTTGTGCCTTTATTTCTGAAACTACTCTTCCTGCTGCTGTAGCCCCAACCCCTGCTCCATCTGAAGTAGCCAGTCGGGCTCATATAAGATTGTGTGGTCCAACTCCGGCCAATGGGGACCAGAAACAGTACCAGGGACTAACTGCATTAGGGATAAAAACCACTTCCCTCCTTTGCCTGGTGTGCTCTCACAGCAGCCAGAAGAGCAAGCAGCACACTTCTGCAGAAGTAAATTTGCCTTGCTGAGAAATCCTTTGTTTGAGTGCTCATTTTCTTTGTCACTCCAAGCTGTTATTTCCAACAAAGCAAAGGTAAATCCTTTATAAGTGACTGGAAAGATAGGAGCTCTCAGCAGAGAAGTAAAATAAAACGAAAATATAACCAGGGCCCTGCCCTCCCTCTTCCTCCAGAAGGCAGGTAGATCCACTAAAAATTTAAAAATAAAGAAATACAAGTGAATCAAAATTTTAGAACTGTGAAATACAATCAGTATCTCACATAAAGAATCCACTGACAGGTTCACTGGAAGAATGTCGATGACAGAAAATCTGTCAGTGAATTTGAATATAGAGCAATTGAAATGAGCTAATCTGAACAACAGAGAAATAAAGATTGGAAAAATAATAAACAGAGCCCCAGAGAACTGTGGAACAGATATCAAAAGTCTAACATTCATGTTATTGAAGACCTAGAAGGAAAGGAGAAATTGGTCCAAAAAAATCGTTTGAAGAAATATGGCTAAAAATTTCCCAAATTTGGTAAAAGGCATAAATCTATAGATTTAAGAATCTCAGCAAACACCAAAATGGATATGATCAAAGAAAACCATGGCCAGATACATTATAATCAAACTGTTGAAAACCAAAGACCCAAAAAAAAAAAAAAAAAGAAAAGAAAAGAAAAAAACACCTTAAAAGCATCCAGAGAAAAAATGATGCATTACTTATAGGGAAATAATGATTCAAATGACTGAATTTCTCATCAGAAATCATGAAGACCAGAAGACAGTGGAACAACATCTTTAAAATGCTTATTTGACTCATCTCATGGACAAATAAAAAAATAAATAAATAAAAAATAAAATAAAATGCTTAAAGACAACTGTCACCCAGGATTCTATATCCAGGAAAAAAATCATTTTGGAATAATGGTTATATGAAGACATTCTCAGATGAAGGAAATAAGAGAATTCATTGCCAGCAGAACTGTTCCTAAAGAAATGCTGAAGGAAGTTAGGAAGAAGAGAAATAATACCAGAGGGAAACTTGGAACTTCAGGAACTAAGAAAATACAACAGAAATGATTATCTAGGTAAATATAATAGACTGAAAGAAGTAGTCTTTTAAGTTCTTTAGAATATGTTTGACTGTTGTTATAGCATTGTCTGATGGGGCTTTCAAAGTATGCAAATGAAACACACATGGCAACTATTACATAAGAGGGGAAGATAAAGGGACTTGTGTGGTTGTAAAGTTTCTACATTTTACTTGAAGAGATGAAGTATCAATTCTAATAGATTGTGAAGGTATGCTATATGTATAAATATGTAGTCATCCTGAGGAAAAAAAAAAACACTAAAAAACACAAAGAGACATATTCAAAAACCCAAAAGGTAAATTAAAATGGAACACTAGGGGCCAGGCGTGGTGGCTCACGCCTGTAATCCCGAACTTTGGGAGGCCGAGGCAGGTGGATCATGAGGTCAAGAAATCGAGACCACCCCAGCCAACATGGTGAAACCCCATCTCTACTAAAAATGCAAAAATTAACCGGGCTTGATGGCAGGCACCTATAGTCCCAGCTACTTGGGAGGCTGAGGCAGGAGAATTGCGTGAACCTGGGAGGCGGAGGTTGCAGTGAGCCAAGATTGCACCACTGCACTCCAGCCTGGCGACAGAGCGAGACTGTCTCAAAAAAAGGAACACTAAAACATATTTAAATAACCCAAAAGAAAAAGAAATCAGGAATGAAGAACAGAAGGAGAAAATAAATAACAGAGGAAATTCACAGAAAACAAATGATAAACGGTAGTCTTAAATGATATCAATAATATTAGGCTGGGCACAGTGGCTCATGCCTGTCATCTCAGCACCTTGGGAGGCCAAGGCGAGCGGATCACCCGAGGTCAGAAGTTCAAGACCAGCCTGGTCAACATAGTGAAATTCCGTCTCTACTAAAAACACAAAAATTAGCTGGGTGTGGTGGCATGCACCTGTAATCCCAGCTACTTGGGAGGCTGAGGCAGGAGAATCACCTGAACCCGGGAGGCAGAGGTTGTTGTGAGCCGAGATCGTGGCACTGCACTCCTTCCTGGGCAACAGAGCAAGAGACTCTGTCTCAAAATAATAATAATAATATTATTATTATTACATGTAAACAGTCTAAATATACCAATTGAAAGAGAGGTAGTAACATATTGGCTTTTTTAAAAAAGACAAACTGTGTGCTCTCTGTAATAAATCTATTTAAAATGTAATTATGTAGGCATGTTAAAAGTAAAACAAGTACCTAATGCACAATGAAAATAGTTAAAATTGCAAATTTTATGTTTCTTTTACCTCAATAAAAAAATTTAAGTAAAAGAATGGGACTTGCATTTCCAGCCAAGTTGGAGTAACAGTAACTGGATTTATTCTCCCACCTGATACAACCAAAAACTAGACAAAAATCTAGAAAACAATGATTTTTAAGATACTAGAAACCAAGCAATGAAGGACAGTGATTCCCAAGAGAAAGGAAACAAATAAGATTTTACTGCCTGGAGAGTTTCCAGGCAACTGTGCAGGAAGGGGGAGCCAAAGAAGATAGCTCAGTGGTAAATAAGTACGTGTATAGATACTCAAAATCCTTAGTAATTAGGAAATGTAGACTAGAACTATAAACTAATATGGCCCACATATTAAAATGCCTACAATTTAAAAGACTCATGCCAAGAGCCCGTCAGGATGTAGAGCCACTTGAACTCTTTAGACGGGACCAAACTCGTATACACTGCTCATAAGAATGAAAAATGGTACAACTGTGCAAAAAAGTTTGGCAGTTCTTAAAACATTTTGCATATATCTACCATGTGGCCCTCCTATTCCAGTCCTAAGTACTTTTCTTTTTTTCTTTTTTTTCCCCTTGTGGTGTTTCAGGAAGTCCTAAGTATTTACCCAAGCGCATATGTGTACATAAAGACTTGTACACTAATGTTCATAGCAACTTTATTTGTAATAGACAAAACCTTAAAACAACACAAATGTGAACACATAAACAAAATATAGCACACCCATTCAATGAGACACAAATTATTCCACAATAAAAAGAAATAAACTCTGGATATATGCAGTAAGAGGGATTAATCTCAAAGTAAGTTTTGTTTAAAAGTATACAGATTAAAAGAATATATCCTAAGATATTTATCATCTCTTTGTGTTGAGAACATTTCAAATCTTCCAGCTATTTTGAAACATACAGTAAATTCTTTTTTCTTTTTTTTTTTTCTTTTTCGAGACAAAGTCTCACTGTCACCCAGGCTGGAGTGCAGTGGCTTGATCATGGCTCACTGCAACCTCCACCTCCTGAGTTCAAGCGATTCTCGTGCCTCAGCCTCCCAAGTGGCTGGGATTATATGCTCGCACCACAATGCCTGGCTAATTTTGTACTTTTAGTAAAGACGGGGTTTTGCCCTGTCCAGGTTGATCTCGAACTCCTGATCTCAGGTGATCTGCCCGCCTCTACCTCCCAAGGTGCTGGGATTACAGGTGTGAACCACAGCACCCAGCCACATGCAATAAATTCTATAGCCACCCTACTGTTTTATCCCTTCAACTTATTCCTCCTAGCTAACTGAATTTTTGCACCCATTAACCAATCTGTCTTCACTCTTCCTCGTCCCCCACCCTTTCCTGCCTCTGGTAACCGTCATTCTACCCACTCCCTCCATGAGACCAATTTTTTTAGCTTCCACATAGGAGTGAGAAAATGTGATACTTGCCTTTCTGTGCCTGGCTTATTTCACTCAACATGTCTTCCAGTTCCATCCAGGTTGCTCCCAAATGTCTGAAGTGATGGATATTCCAATTAACTTAACTTGATCACTATACATCCTATGCATGTATTAAAATATTACATGTACCCCATAAACATGTACAACTCTTCTATGTCAGTAAAAATTGTATATATCCTATATAATTTCATTGGTATAAAATTCTAGAAAAATGCAAACTAATCTAAAATGTCAGAGAGCAGATCAGTGATTTCCTTAAGATGGAGGTGGGGCTTCAGGAGGGGTGAGAGGAAGGGAACATGAGAAGACATTTAGGAGTGATGGATTCTAAACACAGCCCAGGCCGCACACGGTGGCTCACACCTGTAATCCTAATGCTTTGGGAGGCCAGGGCAGGTGGATCACTTGAGCCCAGGAGTTCCAGACTAGCTGGGCAACAAGGTTAGACCCTGTCTCTGTATAAAACAATACAAAAATTAGCCAGGCATGGTGGCGCATGCCTGCAGTTCCAGCTACCCAGGAGGCAGGATGATCACCTGAGCCCAGGAGGAAGAGGTTGCAGTGAGCTGCACTCCAGCCTAGGCAACAGTGAGACCGTCTCAAAAACAAACAAAAGAAAACCACAGCCCAAACCTAGCAGATTAACATAAATCCTCACACTAAAGGCCTGTTTACCTCAGTTCCTGATACATATCCAGCTTTTTCTTTTCTTTTCTTTTCTTTTCTTTTCTTTTTTTTTTTTGAGACAAGATCTTGTTCTATTCTCCAAGGCTGGAGTGTAGTGGCACAATCATAGCTCACTGCAGACTCGAACTCCTGGGCTCAAGCAATCCTCCCACCTCAGCTTCCTGAGTAGTTAGGACTACAGGCATATGCCACCAGGCCATGCAATTTTTTTGGTGGGGGATGGGGTCTCACTATGTTGCCCAGGCTAGTCTTGAACTCTTGACCTCAAGCAATAATCCCACCTCAGCCTCCCAAAGCACTGGGATTACCTTCTTCCAGGTAGAAGCCACCACACCCAGACCACCTCCAGCTTTCAACACAAAACTACAGGCATGACAAAAGGCAAAAGATACCACACAAAACATAATTTGAAGAGACAAAGCAATCATCAGAATCAAATTTGGATATAACACAGATATTGAAATTATCAGAGAGAGAAATTTAAGTAAATATGATTATTGTGTGAAGGGCTCAAATGGAAAAAGTAATGCAAGAATAGATGGGTAATATAAGTAGAGAGACGGAGACTCTAAGAAAGAATCAGAAGGAAAGCTAGAAATTTTAAAACATAGTAACAACAGAAATGAAGAATGTCTTCAGTGGACTCACCTGTAGCCTGACATGACTGAGAAAAAAATCAGTGAGCTTGAAAATATGCCAATAGAAACTTCCCAACTAAAATGCAAAGGGAAAAAAGACAACGTATCCAAGAACTGAGGGACAATTTCTAAAATGTGTAATATATGTGTCATTGGAATACCTAAAAAAGAAGAGAGAACAGAGCAGGAGAAGTATTTGCAGAAAAAACGGCCAAGAACTTTCCAAATTAATGGTAGATACAAAACCATAGATCCCAGAAACCCAGAGAACACCAAACAGGATAAATATCAAAAACGGCACCGATGTACATCGTATTCAAACGGTCGAAAATCAAGGACAAAGAGGAAATGTTGAAAAGCCAGGGGAGTGGAGAGGAACATCTTACATACAGAAGAGCAAAGATAAGAAATACAGCAAACTTCTCATCAGAAATCATCTGAGCAAAGGAGAGTAAAGTGAAGTATTTGGCATTGAAAGAAAAAAAAATGCTGGGATTACAGGCATGAGCCACTGAACCAGGGCTGGGCACAGTGGTTCACACCTGTAATCCCAGCACTTTGGGAGGCCAAGGCAGGAGGATCACTTGAGGCCAGGAGTTTGAGACCAGCCTGATCAACATAGTGAGATCCCATCTCTACAAAAAATAAAAATAAAAAAATTAGCTGGGCATGGTGGTGTGCACCTATAGTCCCAGCTGAGGTAAAAGGAACACTTGAGCCCAAGAGTTGCTGCAGTGAGCTATGATTGCACCACTGCACTCCAGCCTGGGTGATACAACCCCATCTTAATTAAAAAAACAAAGGAAAAGAAAAGAAATTGACTTTGATGTTTAAAACTTTCTAATAAAGAAAATTCCAGATAAAGATGGCTTTGCTGGCATATTCTACCAAACATTTAAAGAAGAAATAACACCAGTTCTATACAATTTCTTCCATAAAATATAACTGAAGGGAACCATTTTCAAATAGCTTTAGAGAGCAGAATTACCTTGATATCAAAACCAGACAAAGACATTACAAGAAAATAAAACTATGTTCCTCATGAACATAGAAAAAAAAATCAGCAAAATATTACCTAATCAAATCTAGCAATATACAGAAAGAATAATGCACCACTACCAATTGGGATTATCACAGGAATTCGAAGAAGGTTCTATATTTAAAAAAATCAATCAGTACAATCCATCATATAAACAGATTAAAGAAAAAAATCACATAAGTAGGCTGGACGCAGTGGCTCACTCCTGTAATCCCAACACTTTGGGAGGCTGAGTCAGGCAGATCACCTGAGCTCAAGAGTTCAAGACCATCCTGGCCAACATGGTGAAATCCTGTACTAAAAATACAAAAATTAGCCGGATGTGGTGGTGGGCACCTGTAATCCCAGCTGAGGCTGAGGCAGGAGAATCGCTTGAACCTGGGAGGCAGAGGTTGCAGTGAGCCGAGATCGTGCCACTACACTCTAGCCTGGGCAACAGAGTGAGACTCTGTCTCAAAAAAAAAAAAAAAAAAATTCAACAGCGATACATGATACAAACTCAGCAAGCTAGGAATGGAAGAGTACTTCTTTAACACCATAAAGGGATTCTAAAAAGAACTGACAGGTAAAATAACTGTTAATGGTGAAAACTAAATGTTCACTCTTATGATTGGGAACAAGATAATGGGTCCACTCTCACCACTCCTGCTCAAGATTGTGCTGGAAGTCTTAGTGCAACAAGGCATGAAAAAGAAATAAAAGGCATACACATTCAAAAAGAAATACAAGTGTCCATATTCACAGTGATTGTCTATGTAGGAAATCTCAAGGACTCTACCAAAAGCCCTTAAAACTAAGTGAGCTTAGCAAGATTAAAATAAGGATTTATTTCCATGCTCAAAGAAAAAAAGATGTAAGGTTAACATACAAAATTTAATCACATGTCTATATACTTGTATGAATTGTGGGAAATCAAAATTATAAAAACAATATCATTTACATTAGCTCCAAAAATATAATAATTGGATTTGTCTAACCTAATAAAACACATACCTAATAAAACATAAGCAGAATATATATTCTGAAATATACAAAATGCTGACGAGCAAAATAAAAAGACACAAATAGAAAGATATATTATGTCTATTAGAAAGATATATCCTGTCTATTGATTGAAAGACTCGATATAGCTAAATACTCCCCAAATAGGTCCATAAATTAAATGTCACTTGAATCAAAATCCCAAGCAGAATTTTAAAACAGACAAGCTGATTCTAAAATTTATATAGAAAAGCAGAGGAACTAAAGTAGCACAGTTTTGAAGATTAAAAAAAGTTGAAAGACTCACATAACTCAATTTTAAGACTTACTATAAGGCCAGGTGTGGTGGCTTATGCCTGTAATCCCAGCACTTTGGGAAGCTGAGGTGGGCGGATCACAAGGTCAGGAGTTCGAGACCAGCCTGACCAACATGGTGCAATCCCATCTCTACTAAAAATACAAAATTAGCCGGGCATGGTGGCACATACCCATAATCCCAGCTACTCTGGGTGCTGAGGCAGGAGAATCACTTGAAACTGGGAGGCAGAGATTGCAGTGAGCCAAGATGGTGCCATTGCGCTCCAGCCTGGGTAAAAAGAGCAAAACTCTGTCTCAAAAAAAAAAAAAAAAAAAAAAAAGGCTTACTATAAAGCTATAGTAATCAAAATAGTGTGGCATTAGTGAAGATTAGAAACACAGATAAATGGATCACAATAGAATGTCCAGAAATAGATCTCCATAAATATGACTAATTGCTTTTTTTCCCACAAAGGTGCAAAGGCAATTTAATGGAGAAAGAGTATTCTTTTTTTTGTAATGATGTTGGGATAATTGGACATCTATCAGAAAATTAAAAAAGGACTCTCAGCCTAAACTTCCTACCTTATAAAAAATTAACCCCAAATAGATATGGCTGTAAATGCAAAATGTAAAATTTTAAGAACAAGAGAAAATTTTTCATAATTGAGTTAACCAAATACTTCTTTGATATAATACCAAAAGCATTATCCATGAAAGAAAAAATGATGAATGTGACTTCAAAATTTAAAACTTTTGTTCAGTGAAAAAAACTGTTAACAGAATGGAAAAGCAAGCCACAGAATTGGAGAAAATGTATCAAGACGATTATCAAGAATTCTCAAAATTAATAAATAAACAAACCCGATTAAAAATGGGCAAAGGACTTGAACAAACACACCATCAAAGAGGATATAACAATAGCAAGTGAATGTATTGATATATGTTCAATATAATTAGCCATTAGGAAAATGCAAATTCAAACCACAATGAGCTATCTCTATGCCTCTGTTAGAAATGCTAAAATTAAAAATCCTGGCAACACCAAAAGCTGGCAAGAATGATGAGGAACTGGAACAATCACACACTGCTGGTTGGAATGAGAAAAATACAACCACGCTGGAAAATGATTTGGCAGTTTCTTATAAGGTAAACATATACTTACCAAATCGCCCAGCAATCCCACTCCTGGATATTTGCCCTAGTGAAATTAAAACTTACCCCCACACAAAAACATGTACACAAAGGTTCACAGCAGCTTTAACTATAATAGCCAAAAACTGGAAACAACCCAAATGTGCTTCAAAAGGAGAATGGATAAACACGAACTACTGTAATTCCAGCAGTGAAGAGGAACAAGCTGTTAATACACACAACCACTTGTACAGACCTCAGAGACATTAGGTTGAGTAATAGAAGCCAGTCTCAAAATGTTATATGCTGTATAATTCTATTTATTTGACATTCTTAAAAGACAAACAACATAATACTAAAATGAGCAAAGGATTTGAACAGATACTTCACCAAAGAAGATATACAGGTGGAAAATAACTGCATGAAAGATATCCAACACCATTATCCACTAGGAAATACCAATTAACACTAAAATGAGATACCACCACATATTTATTTAAATGGATAAAATTTAAAATACTGACAGTAACAAGTGTTATAAAGGATGTGGAGCGACTAGAAGTCTCCACACCCTTTATAAATTGCTGGCAGGGATGTGAAATGGTACAGCTGCTCCAGAAAATAGTTTGGCAGCTTCTTATAAATTTCAACATATGACCCAGCAATCTAGCTCCTTGGTATTTAACCTCGAGAAGTGAAAAAGTGTGTCCATGAATATTCAGAGTAGCCCTTTTTTTTTTTTTTTGAGACAGAGTCTCACTGTGTTGTCCAGGCTGGAGTGTAATGGTATGATCTTTGCTCACTGCAACCTCCACCTCCTAGGTTCACACAATTCTCCTGCCTCAGCCTCCCGAGTAGCTGGGATTGCAGGTGCATGCCACCACGCCTGGCTAAATTTTTGTATTTTTAGTAGAGATCGTGTTTCACCATATTGGCCAGGCTGGTCTCAAACTCCTGAACTCGGGTGATCCATCTGCCTTGGCCTCCCAAAGTGTTGGGATTACAGGAGTGAGCCACCGTGCCCAGCTTTGCAGCAGCTCTATTCATAGCCACCCAAAATTTGAAACAACCCAAATGTTCATCACAATATGAATGGATAAACAAACTGGAGTCCATCCATACAAAAGAATACCATTCAGTAGGAAAAGGATGTGAAAATGTGAATAAATTTCAAAGACACTATGCAGAATCGAAAGACAGTCTCAAAATGTTACATACTGTATAATTTCATTCATGTGACATTCTCTAAAATACAGCTCAGTGGCTGCCCAAGGTTAGAGATGGGGGAGGTCTACCACAAAGGGGTACCAAGGGGATTGTTTTAGGGTAACAGACTATTCTGTATCTTGGTTGTGATGGTGTTACATGAATCTGTATGTGTGTTACACTGTATAACTCACAGAAAAAAAGTCAGTTTCACTGTACAATAATTTTTAAAAATTCAGAAGCCCCATATGTCACATCTAACAAGTTTAGTGTGTGTAAATTTTAAAAACAACTTAAAACAATCATGATCCTCCTATTTGGGTCTAAATGAGAAGCAAAGAGATGAAGGTTCCTGCACTCTAAGGGCACAGGAAAGATCCCACATTTGGAGCCCAGGGTGGCTAGAGAGCTGCAGCGCAGAACGGAGGGAGACCCAGACAGGGAAGAGGCCCAGGGTTGGGGCATTGCTGGATTTGATGACCCTAGAGGCAGGGTGGGTGCTGGACCTTGAGTGCCACCAGGATCAGCTCAGTCTCTAGCCAGTGGGCAGGGAGGAGGCACCGCAGGGGCTGAGGAGCAGAGGGAGACACCATCCAAGGGGAGATTGGAGGGTGCGCTGGGTGAGGGGCTTGGGGTGAGCATGGTGGGGTGAGCCTCCTGGAGCTGGGGTAAGGGATGCAGCACAGGGAGCAAGACACAGGCCCCTCAGGGCCACTGTGGGTGAGCGCTGAGCGCAGAAGTGCCAGCATCCTGGGGCACCATTCTCCCATCCCACCCCCACCGTTCTCCACCTCCTCCACCGGAGTTTCCCCCAGAGGTTCTCAGTGGTCCCCTTGAGGGAGGGCTGGAAAAGGGAGAAGAAAGCCG
>CAUYQU010079744.1:0-11546 GCA_963574635.1 Cheracebus regulus
ACATATATATCTATTGATATGATTTGGCTGTGTTCCCATCAAAATCTCATCTTGAATTATAGCTCCCATAATTCCCACGTGTTGTAGGAGGGACCTGGTGGGAGATAATTGAATCCTGGGTTTCTCCTATACTGTTCTCCTGTAGTGAGTAAGCCTCATGAGAGCTGATGATTTTATAAGCAGAAAGCCCTTTCACTTGGCTCTCATTCTCTCTTGCCTGCCGCCATGTAAGACGTGCCTTTCACCTCCTACCATGATTATGAGGCCTCCCCAGCCATGTGGAACTGTGAGTCCATTAAACTTCTTTCTTCTTTTGGGTATGTCTTTATCAGCAGCATGCAAACAGACTAACACACCCATACATGTATATTTGTGTGTATATATTCACCCATCCACTGGTCTGTCCACCCATCCGTATGTGTGTGTTTAATGCACCTTCAATACTCATAGTATGGGGTCATGCTATATATATATTTTTGCAATGTGCTTTTTCATTTTCTAGATCAAGATACATGGCTCTAGGTTATTATTTTAAAATTTCTCCTCAATATTCCACATTTTGGGATATACCAGAATTTATTCAAGCATTCCTTTATGGAGTTTTAAGATTGTTTCTAGTTTTTGCCACCTCAGTGCAGCAAGACGCGGTTCAAAGGTCATCATGCACTGGGTATTTTCCACAGGCTCATTTCCCAAGCAGTAGACCTGCCAGATTAAAGCCATGAATATCTTTATATAGAGGTATTCACAGTTTTCATCTTAAAAAATTCCACTGAGTTAACAGATGCAGTAATTCAAATACAAATCAATAATACGTGAGAGTATCTGATTCCCCAAGTCCATAGCAGCCCACATGTTATTTTTTGCCAAATCTGTGGGCAAAATGGGGACTCTCACGGTTGTTTTCGTGTTCACGTCCCTGATTTGCAGTGAGATTCAGCACATCTGCACATGTTTCATGTGAGATGTCGGTCTATATCTTTTGCCCATTTGGGGGAAGTGGGGAAAGATCAATTGTTATTTTCTTATTAGGCTATAAGATCTATCTATTTCTGGTTTGGTTTTGTTTTAATTTAACTTGTATTTGAACAATTAAGACTTGCATATGGGCTGGGCATGGTGGCTCATGCCAATAATCCCAGCACTTTAGGAGGCTGAGGCGGGTGGATCATGAGGTCAAGAGATCAAAACCATCCTGGTCAACATGGTGAAACTCCGTCTCTACTAAAAATACAAAAATTAGCTGGGCCTACTGGCATGCGCCTGTAGTCCCAGCTACTTGGGAGGCTGAGGCAGGAGAATTGTTTGAACCCAGGAGGCGGAGGTTGCGGTGAGCCGAGATTGCACCACTGCACTCCAGCCTGGGTAACAAGAGCGAAACTCCATCTTAAAAAAAAAAAAGACTCGCATATGTAGCATCTAAGGTACAAAGGGGGTAAGAGCAAAAAGAGTGTCCTTCAATGCCTTCTCCCCAAGACCCCAGTTTTTCTCCTGGAGGCACCCCGTGTACATGTACAATGCACATATGTGACCATGTGACCAACTTCTACATATCCTTCCAGAGGTCTTCTGTGTAAGTGGAAGCAGCCACCTGTAAACTATGCTCTTCCTCATATTTATAAAAATAGTGCCATACTAGGTACAGTGTTCCGCACCCTGCTTTTTTGTTAACACTGTATAATAGAGAATGTTACAGTCAAAATGTAAAGAGCTTTGTAGAAGCTCCTTGCAATTCTGGAAATATTAACCCTTTTTCTGATACTGTGTGTATTGGTCTTTCCTTTCCCTAGGTATCATTTCCAGACACTAATAGTAAATATTTACAAAATCAAATATATCTAACTATTCTTATGTGGCTAAAAAGTTTTAAAATTTTGTTTAATAAGTTCTCCCATCCCCAAAGTTATAGAAATACTTCCCCTTACATTTTCTTCTAGTGCTTTTATTGTTCGATTTTGTGTGGTATTTTATTGTCTAATATTTTTATATTTGGGGGACAGGGTCTCATTTTGTCACTCAGGCTGGACTGCAGTGGCACAATCATAGTTCACGGCAAACTCCTGGGCTCAAGCCATCCTCCTGAGTAGCCGGGACTAGAGGCATGCACCACCATGCCCAGGTACTTTTTTTTTTTTTTTTAGTAGAGACAAAGTTTCAGCATGTTGCCAGGCTGATCTTGAACTCCTGAGCTCATGTAATTCTTCTACCTTAGCATCCCAAAGTACCGGGATGACAGTTATGAGCCATCATGGCTGGCCTTGTTTTTACTTTATTTCAAAGAAGTTTTACATTTAGTATCTTTAATTCACCTACGTTTATTTTTGTTTAATGTAGGAGGTGGAGGTCATGCTTTCCTTTTGTTTTCCAAATGAACAGCCAATTTTGTCAATGCAATTATTCTTAAGCTTTTTATCCACTGAGTTGAAATGTTGCCTTTGTTACATATCAAGCTGCTATATATAAATGTAGCCTGCTCATCTGTAAAACGGAAAATTAACTTATACAATGCAAAGGATGGAAGAGACCAGCAAAGTTGTTGAGAGTCCCTTCCAAATCTAAGTATCCTGTTAAAAAGGAAAAATGAATGCTAGTGCAAAGGAAGAGGCCCAGGGAGGACTGAGGGATGGGCATTGGAAGGCACGTACCCCGTGGAGCTTCATGTAGAGGCCGCAGGCGTTGCACACAGGCTCGCCCTCCGCGTTGCGGCGCCACAGCGTGGTGGTGGTGGTCTGGCAGTTGGCACACGAGAGGCCCACTCGGCGGGAGGCGGACTGCAAGACAGGAAACAAACCCTCACGTCCGAGTAGAAGGCGGGCACTGCCCTCCCCCTCACGTGTGGCTGCGGGCCGGGATCTCCCTAACGGGACGCTTTGCTGGGCTGGGCCCTAATGGCCCCGTGTGAGATCTCTGACCCGCGACAACACCTCACCCTCCCATCACCTGAGCCACTGCTGGGAACAGGGTTTCCGCTGCACGAGGAGAGTGGACGTGGGCACTGAAGACCTGGCTTCCAGTCCTAACCATTATTTACCGCCAGGCAAAGAAGCCAGTGAGCGCCGGGCGCTGCGGGCAGCAAAGCTTCTGTTGCGAGTGCAGCTGACGCAGGCTGCAGGTGTCAGGGCAGGTGGAGAGTGAGGAGTCAGAGTCTGAATGGCCCTGGGACCTCAAGAAAGGCATGCGCCAGGGTGGATCCCCTCTGTTCCTCCCTCCCTAATACAGTGCAAGCTGGTGGGCGTTGATCAGAATCAAATGATATTAAACTGCAGTGTGGAGCCAGGAGCCAAGCCCCAGGCCCAAGCGCTTCCGCAGCCACAGGCCCCAACACCAGCTGTTTGCACTGCTGGGCTTTGGGACTTATCAACCGATAACTGAAGTCAGGGTAGAGGCCAGCCTCTGAGGTGAGCTTCCTCGCAGGGTTGGCACGGATGGAGGAGACACTCCAGTCAACACCGGACTGGGAAGCAGGAAAGCTGGATTCTGGCTCCAGATGGGAGACTCAGTACCTGAGTGGCTGAGGGCAAGGCCACCAGCTTTTCTGAGCCTCACTTTCAGTTTCTGTGTGCTGAAGAGGTTGAACAGACAGCCTGGGCCATTTTGGTAGCTCCTGCTAACTCTAAAGTTGTGAGAATGTTTACGGGGCTCTCACCCGTCTAATCCCTAGATCCACACTCTCGAGTTCCAGAATTCTAAACCAGAGGACGTCCCACCAAGGCGGGAGCCCTGCAGCCAGTGCCAAGAGAAGGCCGTGAGGGGAGGCTGTGAGGGGGAGGCCATGAGGGGAGGCCACGAGGGGGAGGCCGTGACGGGGAGCCACGAGGGGCGCGCTTACCAGCCGGCGCTGAGGCTTGATCAGCGGTCGGTTGATGCCATTCATCTTGTGGTAAAGGCCGCAGGCGTTGCAAAGATAGTGACCCGTCCCGTCTCGCCTCCAGAGCGGGGTGGACATAGCCCCACAGTTGACACACTCTCTGCCTTCTGAGAAGTCGTCAAACATATCTACTGAGTTGGGGGGAACAGACAAGAAAAGATACAGACGATTAATTCTTTGTTTACGCCCAGCTCTTACGTCCGAGAACCTAGAGGGCGCAGAAACAATGTCTTTCCTTGGAAGGAGAAGACCACCTTGGGCTGCCCTTGCTCTTCCCCACTCCCACCTCAGCCCCTGCTCCCGAATCCCGGACACAACAGAGCTCCCCTGAGCACGCGAAGAGAAAAGTTGCAGCAATCACCCGCACCCTGGGCTGGGAGGCGGACTCCTGGATTTCAGTCCAGGTATCACATTCAGAGCCTCCAGCCCAGGAGGTGAGGGCCCTGGACTCCCCTCCCTTCTTCTCTTCTTTTCTTGAGAGGGAGTTTCACTCTTGTTGCCCAGGCTGGAGTGCAATGGCACCATCTTGGCTTATTTCAAGGGACAACCTTATTTCCCAGGTTCAAGGGATTCTTCTGCCTCAGCCTCCCAAGTAGCTGGGATTACAGACATACACCATTTTTAGTAGAGATGGGGTTTCGCCATGTTGGCCAGAATGGTCTCCAACTCCTGACCTCAGGTGATCCGCCCACCTGGCCTCCCAAAGTACTGGGATTATTGGCATGAGCCACCACACCCAGCCTTGTGAGACTTTCACATGTTGATATATATTTTTGCCAAGCTATATAATGCTTAGTCTGTGTGGCTCTTTTGCTTAATACCAAAGCATTTTCCCAATGAGAAATTCTTTATAAACGCATTTTATAAAATTCTTTATAAACTCATATATCATTATTCCATCATATAAATGTGCCATCATTTAACTAGCATCATTCAACTATTCATCTTTAACCAGTTTGGGATTCTTGT
The DNA here is from genome assembly GCA_963574635.1 of Cheracebus regulus. Classification (NCBI taxonomy): domain Eukaryota; kingdom Metazoa; phylum Chordata; class Mammalia; order Primates; family Pitheciidae; genus Cheracebus; species Cheracebus regulus. The sequence continues at coordinate 4,838 of CAUYQU010079744.1, forward strand.
TTTGTAAACACTGCTCGATTTGCACATAAATCTGTGCATTTCTAGTTATTCCTTAGGATACTGTTGGAGAAGTAGAATTTCTGAATCAAAGAGACTAGATTTCTTTGTAAGTTCTTGGAATCTCCCTCCCCTTCTCTCTTTCTTTCTGGGATGGAGTCTCGCTCTGTCACCCAGGCTGGAGTACAATGGCGTGATCTCGGCTCACTGCAACCTCCACCTCCCAGGTTCAAACGATTCTCCTGCCTCAGCCTCCCGAGTAATGGGATTATAGGCATACGTCACCACGCCCAGCTAATTTTTGTATTTTTAGTAGAGACAGGGTTTCTCCATGTTGGTCAGGCTGGTCTCGAACTTCTGACCTTGTGATCCACCTGCTTTGGCCTCCCAAAGTGCTGGGATTACAGGCATGAGCCACCATGCCCAGCCAGTTCTTAGAATTATCTAACTGTCCTGCAAAAAAAGACTTCATTCATTTTTTCTGTTTGAATTTACCTGTACGGGCTGCTGTATCATCGGTTGACACTTTTCTTGCTTACTGGTATATAAACTAAAGCGGCATATTATAAGCAATGGCACCTGACAGCTGCTCACATGAACCAAGCGTCTCCTCGACCAGAAGGTTGCCAGGGTCGGCCACTCCCTTTCACTTGCTCACCCTTCGCCGCCATCGCCTTTATCATCCATGTCTACAGAATGTCACAATTGACAGATTCCACTTGTGTCCACTGTCCTCGCCCCGGTGAGATGGACAGGGTCAGTTTTTTATTCCCTGGAATCTGTATTCCTGGTTCACAACTTCCAGAAGTCTCTCTGACTTCATGTTATCCTACCTTTCTGTCCCTGAACACATCTACCTTGGTCTCCAGATCACTCCTGTGCTGCTGCCAGAGGCAAGCGCAGATTCTTCTCCAGCGGGGAGATTTTCTGGAGTTGGGAGGAGGACCCGTGGTGAAGAGCTCCCTTTTCAACAGGGCTCAGCCCGGGAGGGGTTAAGTCTGCGCATTTTGCTGGTTCTGTGGCCCAGCTACTTGCTCTAAGGGAACGTGGGCTAGGGAAGAGGATGGTGGGGGGGCTCCCCCCAACTCTGGGTACACAAACAGTCATTTGCACCTGCAAACAGGTAGCTGTGTGTCCACACCAAGTAAACAATGTGCAGGTGTGCGGGGCTGTTTGCTCAGGCCAGGGGGCGGAGCACAGGCGTCATGGCAGACGCTATTTTTACACCTGGGTCACACTGACGGCCTCCACCAAGGTCACCCGCCCTCGGAGCTGCACATGATGCGCCGACTCCCCCCACGCTCGCTCCCAGCTGGACCACCGCAGTCAACACTGCCGTGGCTGCCTCTGCAGTCCGGGCCTATGGCCTGTTAGCAGCGCTTCCTCCACCCAGGCCTGCCCGTGAGGGGCTTAGAGAGGCCCGGAATTCAAAGAAGGACCCTGGACCAAGCCAGCTCCACAGCAGGAGGGGAGCGCGCACGTCGTCATTTTATTGCAGGTTTGCAATAAACACTAGATGGCACCACCATCTCAAAACTGAACCAAGATGTGCAGTCTAGCCTGAACCACACGTGGACACAGAGGCCTTGTCAGATCAAACCTACTGCAGCCCTCTCACTCTGTTTTTCTTATTTTATTGTGCTCTTTACAGACGGGGCTCACGCTGTCGCCCAGGCTGGGGTGCCGTGGTGCGATCACAGCGCACTGCGGCCTCCACCTCCTGACCTCAAGAGATCCTCCTGCCTCAGCCTACTTTTCCTTTTCTTTTTTTTTTTTTTTTTTGAGACGGGGTCTCACTCTGTCACCCAGGCAAGAGTGCAGTGGGCACTGCGACCTCAAGCCTCCTTAGCACCTGGACTACAGGCATGAGGTACACGCTACCACGCCCAGCTAATTTTTGTAGAGATAAGGTTTCACCATGTTGCCCAGGCTGGGCTCAAATTCCTGGGCTCAAGTGATCTTCCTGCCTCAGCCTCCCAAAATGCTAGGATTACAGGCATGAGTCACTGCACCCAGCCCTATTTTTCTTTATTATGAGAAATTTTAAACATATTCAGAAGTGGACAGAGTAAACGAACTCTTAACCATCACCCAGCTTCCAATCATTTGTGGTCAATCTTATCTATACCTCCGTCCACTTTCCCCATATTGTGGACATACTGGGAAAATCCCAGACATTCTATTATTTTATTCATAGGTATCTCAGTATGTTGCTCTAACAGATAAATAGTCACACTCTTAAAGATAAGCAAACTGGCTTCTCTCCTACATTCAGGTTTATTTAAATTCCATGATCAAAAAATCTTATAATCTGTTTCTCTTCTTTGGAGGGGAGATTTTATTTTCTCCTCACAATTATTGTTTTATATGCAGGAATGGAGTCTTTTTTTTTTTCTTTTTCCCACACTGAAAAATTTTTTTGAGACAGGGTCTCACTCTGTCCTCCAGGCTGAGTACAGTGGTGCGATCTTGGCTCACTGCAGCCTTGACCGCCTGAGCTCAAGCAATCCTCCCACCTCAGCCTCTCAAGTTGCTGGGGCTACAGGTGCATGCCACCATATCTTGCTAATTTTTTTGTATTTTTGGTAGAGAGAGGGTCTCACTATGTTGTCCAGGCTGGTCTTGATCTCCTGAGCTCAAGTGAGCCTCCCACCTCAGCCTCCTGAAGTGCTGGGATCATGAGTGTGAGCCATTGCACCCATCCCAGAATCTTATTAAAGGACCCAGGAATCCCTGGAGCTGCTAACTCACCTTTGGTTACCTTGAGATCCCCACACAGGTCTGACTCAGAAGCTCCTGCAGGCTCACCTCGAAGATGGGTTATACATTTGAGCAACTCTTTTACTGTCCAAGTAAAGTCACTGGAGGCTGGCAAATATGTATGTGTCACCAGCACATGTTTACTGAGCATCTGCTATTTAATCACACTGACAGATGTCACAGAAGCTAGGAGGGAACCCAGGTCTCAGAATGCTATTGATCTACTAGGACAAATTGGATTTGAATATCAATGATGAGTACCAATATTACTCATTACCAAGTAACAATATTACTCATTACCGAGTAAAAATATTGCTCGGTTCATTTGTAGAACATACCCTCAGCAGAGGAGGGGACTTGTGGCAGACCCTAATTGTATATGGCAGAAAGTGTGGAATTCCCACCAGCCTCAAAGTCCCATTGCGATAGAAGGGTCAGGGGTTACCAAAACAGCCGAAGCAAAGGCTGTGCTTCCTAAAGACGCCCTGTAGACAACCCACTACCCCTCTTACATCTGACACATACTAATTTTTCTGGCCTTGGATGAAGAATGGAAATAAAGAGGTTCCAGCTTTGGGGCTGAGCATCTACTTTGTGGGAAATCGGGGTGACAAGTCCCCAGCTAGCACGAACATCTGCCATGAGCCTTGGGCAGAACCACTTCTCATGCCTTCCTAGGAAAGGCACTGAGAGGAACTTCCCAGGGCGCAAGAGTAATTCCGAAGGCAGGGGGCACAGCTGTGGCCTCGGATGCAGCCCCACCCGCCCAGTGCTGGCATCCTGGGAACTGCTCCAGCCACTGGGAAGCATCACCCACGTTTGGGGGAAAGACTTGTAATAATAGTTGTAAAGTACTTTGCAAATGAGAGGAAAAACTGACAACAATGGCTGTAAAGTGCTTTGCAAACATCAAATGAGATAACAGTGATGGATTATGGTTAGGAGGCTGAAGTTGCAGGGGTCAGGAGGGAGTGGGGAAGCCCAGGACCAGCCATGGCGCTGGTTATTGGAGGAGGGAGGACAGATAAAAGAGCTAGGAGATTTGGGAATCTGACCTTTCCTAAACCACTGGGCTGTGCTCAGAATTGTCTGTCGCTTTCAGAGGCGGTCAGGTTTGAGATTGCAAGCCAGGAACCAACTGACAGCAAGGCTGACCATGTACACTCACTCAATCTCCAAGTTGCTGCTCATGGGAAGTGTTAATGAATGATGAGCTTACCAATAAAAAGCACATATAAATTATGTCCTAACTGCAATGATGGGGCTCTCACGCCTCACTTCCATCCATATCCTGCTAAAAAAACTCTTTTTCAAAGAGGAAAGAAAGTCTGATAGTCTGATTTCTCAAACATCCAGTACAATATGGAGACTCCTATGAATTAAGGCAAACCACTCCCACCCTGGTGCCTGAAAGAAGAATGGAGGCCAGGAGGTTGAAACATCCCACCCCTGACTTCCCTGCAGAGAACTGACACAGCCAGAGGCACAAAGACGCCGACGTCTCCTCTCCTCTGACCTGCTCCATCCATCTTGGGGAACCCACCCACCCTAAGAAGGGGAGGCCAATCAGCGCCACGAGAGGAAAGGCACGGGAGGAAGAAAGGGAGAGGAATCGGGGGCCAGGGTCACGGTTCCGTTCTCCACTCCCTCTCCTGGGCACTGCTGGCTGCTGGGGAGACAGCTCAGGCTGCGGCTGCCACCCCATGGGCGCCACAGAGTCTGGTCTGCTCTCCTGCAGATGTGCCCCTGAGACCTCACCTGCTGGGGAGGGCTGGTGCTGAGCCCCAGCCTGTGTTGGAGACACCCTCACCCTCGTGCCTGGAGGCAGAGTCGATGGGTCTCAGGCCCTTCACTGCCATGTCCGAAGCTCAAACATGTTCCATGTTTCTGAATACGAGTCCCTGTACGAGTTCGGGACATAATAAACATGTTGGGAAAATCCAGGCTAACTCGGCCCAAAGTTGTTTTGGTCGAGCTGGGGATGCACGACTCCAAACTAACCACTACCTGAGAGGTGACGGACCTCAGTGAGCCGGGGCCCCCCACCGGCGCCCAGCTCAGACCCTCAGCATCCTGGACGTTCAGAGAGACATATCAACAGTGGCAAGAGCCCATGCCCAGGGCAGCTGGGCAGTGCTACCCAAGAGGGACCAGAGGAGGCCGAGGAGATGCAACTCAGAATGCTTCTTGCAAAAGGCCAGACCCCAGCCCAGACCAGGCCGCGGGAGGGGAAGGACCTGCCCAGCGACCGTCCCCTAGGAACCAAAGGGGCTTCAGTGACAAGGTCCCAGCCCCACCCAAATCTCCCTTGCTGGACCCCAGGCCCACATCCCATCCAGAGTTCACCAGAGATGGAGCCTAGATTTCCCGACAGGCCCAGATATGTCCCTGCGGCTGGCGCCTGGGTGTGGGGCACGAGGCCCAAACAAAGCCTGAGGTTTTCCTGGCAGCTCTTGAGCCCTGCGTCTTCTGGGCTTCGTCAGGCTCGGCAGATGCCTGTGACAGGAGGCTGTCACGGGGAGGCCCACACAGCTCTGGGGGCGCTCCGGCCGGGGATGAAATCACCTATTTTGGAAGCTCCCATGGCTGCGGAACAGAGGCAGTTACCAGTTACCTCCCGCCTTGCGGAGTCGCCCGCAGAGTCCAAGGCCTCTGCTTCTGACCCTTAAAGGACAGGACCCCGGGATGCCAGCTGGCTGGAGTAACGGAATGTGACTCGGATTTTTTGAGGCAGGAGAATTGCTTGAACCTGGGAGGTAGAGGTTGCAGGGAGCTGAGATCCTATAACTGCACTCCAGCCAGGGTGAAAGAGTGAGACCTTGTCTCCAAAAACAACAACAAAAAAAAAAAAAGAAAGAAAGAAAGAAAAAAAAAAGGAAAAGGGACAAAGAAGGGAATCCTGAAAGACTGCAGTGAGCTTTACATTTCCACTTTAAAACTCTCCCCAGTGCCGGCACTGTGTCCCTATACCAATACAGTTCTTACAAAGACTGTCTTGCAGGTGTCACCCCCTCAAGTGAAAGAACTGTGGAGTTTTCCTGGGGGACCCCGTGCCAGAAGCTATGACCAGTCCCAGAGTGGAGGGGCCTGGGTCTCCCAGCTGCTGCGTCTGCAGGGACCCTGCCCGGCAGTCCCCACCCTGACACCTGGGACAAGGTCATCCTCTTTGTGCTGTCCCCTCCCTGCGTTAATTCGGGAGCTCTGTGACTCACCATACAAAATGGGACACTTCTGTGGGGAGGGGGCATATTGCTAATTATTCTGGAAACATAGTCTTAACACCAGGCTGTGTGGCCACCTCTGCAGACCTCACTGGGAGACCTGCAGCCCTGACATGCTGACCCCGTCTCTCCTGGTCTCCTAAGTGTCCCCGCTGACAGGTAATACAGCTGACTTGCCCCCTCCCAGACAAGCCACACAAAGCACTCCAGGAAAGAGGCCAGAACACTGCACTGGGTGCTGGGTTCTGTAGCTCCTCGGGCTTCCGGGCTCAGGTTCAGCTACAGCCAGGGGAGCCCTGGCTTGGGGATCAGAACTTGAAAATGTTTGCTGCTTTCTAAGCGAAGGGCGACCCCACACCCCCACCCCGTTCCCTGTCCGCAGCCTTGTTGGAGTTGCTCGCCCTGCACATCCCTAGTCCTTCTGTGGGGGAGGCTGTGAGGGTCCGGGAGCAAGCGGCAGGTGACCCAGTGGTACAGGCTTAAAACCTGCAAGCTGGGTCTGGGCGATTCTGTGACTACTCAGAAGAGGAAACCAAGGTGCAGAGCAGGAGAGTGCCTCACCTGAGCCCCCCGTCCTCGCCTTCCAGGGCACCACACTGGGCCCCGCCACCTGTCGCACCCTGCACACAGCAGAAGCTCTGCACACGACAGAAACTCCGCACAGGACAGAAACTCTGCACACAACAGAAACTCTGCACATGTGACAGAAACTCCGCACAGGACAGAAACTC
>CAUYQU010079745.1:0-27591 GCA_963574635.1 Cheracebus regulus
TTTCACCATGTTGGCCATGCTGGTCTCGAACTCCTGACCTCAGGTGATCCGCCCACCTTGGCCTTCCCGAATGCTGGGATTACAGGTGTGGGCCACCGTGCCCAGCCTGAAAAGTCTTCTTAGTTTATGAGCTCTATGAAAATAGATGACAGGCCAGCTTGGGTCCATGTGCCGTTTGCTAACCCTCGAGCTAAAGGAAAGGGTTGGGAGATGTGCTTGGTGAGTTACTGGATTGCCTGGTTTCCTCATATGTTCCCCCATGTGCACCTTCACACACTGTCGAGTCCCTCTGTCCCCACCAGGATCAGCAGTCATGCAGCTGCCTGTCTCTCCTCCCCCTCCCTGATGGTGAGCTCTGTGAGGGCAGGACAGGGGCTGCCTTTCAGCTTCTGGAGCCCCCAGCCCCCATGATGCAGGTTGTTGGGGCACAGACTCAAGGCGAGAGCAGCTGTCCTGGGTACAGTGTGTGCCCAAGAGCTGAGTCTTCAGAGGTAATGGCAGCAAGAGGACAAGGTCTGGTTCTTAATGTATTTCCAGCACCCTCCTTGTTGCTCCCATAGGAACCTGCGCAAGGGACCCAGCGGCCTGGCTGATGAGATCAATTTCGAGGACTTCCTGACCATCATGTCCTACTTCCGGCCCATCGACACCACCATGGGCGAGGAGCAGGTGGAGCTGTCCCGGAAGGAGAAGCTGAGATGTGCGTCCCTCCAAGTCCCCTTACTCACACTTGGCCGAGGCGCAGCCTCCCCTAAGTCCTCAGAACGCAGAGCATCCTTGCAGCAGGAGGCTGGCTGTGTATTTGCTGGGGGGCTTGGAGGGCTTGGGGACACCAGCCCCCATCCCCATGAGGCTGGCGTTGCTGCCACTCGTTCCCGGCGGCCTCATCCTAATCATTCCTCAGCAGCTTGCAGCTTCCTGGGACTAAAAGGGGGTTGTGGTGGTTGTGAAACAACAAGGCCCTTGGGGCAGAGACCTGGGTTCCAGTGTGGCCCCTCTCACCTACCAGCCATGTAACCTTAAGCCTTGACCCAGAACGTGGACATGCCAATGATACGTGGTTCTGAGGTCTGGGTAAGATCACAGTCAGCCTTTGGCATATAGGAAGTGCCCCCCTAAAGTCAGTTTCCTCCTCTTCCTCCTCCACGGGCTGTCTATTGCTGGGTTTCTGGGACCAGCCCCACGATGTCTGGCTCCTGAGCGGTTCTGTTGTGGTCCCAGCTGGCCAGCTGCACAGACAGGTCCCAGGCAGTGGCCCGAGTCACATCTCCTTTTCCTGGGGCCTTTCCCATGACTCCTGACGTCCCTCTGTGCCCCACCCCAGGTCAGCCTCCTCATCAAGAAAATGTAAACACGAGGCTTGGCTATATTTAGCACTGGAATGTGTACGTGGGGCTGGTGGGAACAGCCCTGGTGGGGGACCCTGGTGTAAGCCTGGCTTCCTGTCTGCTCCAAGGGGCGTGGAACAGGACGGACTCAGGTCCAAACCCCTGGTTTCCTGTCCCTTAGTGGTATGGCTGTGGGCAAATGCCTTGACTTCCATGAGCTTTGACTCCCTTCCTGGGAAGCAGACTTAGGCATCCCTGGTCTCATAGGGTTGGGGGAGAGGGAGAGAGGTCAGTGAAGCGCTTTACACACCTGAGCATCTGGTCAGTGCTCCATAAATGGCAGCTGAGCTCAGTGGCTCACACCTGGAATCCCAGCACTTTAGGAGCCTGAGGAGGGGAGGATTGCTTGAAGCCAGGAGTTCAAGGCCCAGCCTGGGCAACGGAGCGGAAGACACCTGCCTCTAGAAAATTAAAAAACCAGCACAGCACAGTGTATGTGCCTATGGTCGCTGGTACTCAGGAGACTAAGGTGGGAGGATCGAGTGAGCCCAGGAGATGGAGGCTGTGATGAGCTGCGATCTCACCACTGCACTCCGGCCTGGGCAACACACTGAGACCCCGTCTCTGAAAAAAATAACACCAATAATAAGTAAATGCTAGCCAGGCCCGTGGCTCACACCTGTAATCTCCGCACTTTGGGAGGCTGAGGCAGGTGGATCATTTGAGGTTGGGAGTTTGAGACCAGCCTGGACAAACTGGCAAAACCCTGTCTCTATTAAAAGTACAAAAATGAGCTGAGCGTGGTGGTGGGCACCTGTGTAATCCCAGCTACTTGGGAGGCTGAGGCAGGAGAATCTTTTGAACCAGGGAGGCAGAGGGTGCAGTGAGCCGAGATCGCACCACTGCACTCCAGCCTGGGTGACAGAGCGAGAGACTTCATTTCAAAAATATAAATACGTAATTTTTTTTTTTAATGCCAACACAGAAGACTTGGGAGAGCTCCAGCTCCCAAGGCTGTGCTGAGAACAACAGGGAAAGGTCCCCTCCCATCCAGCGCCTCCCTGATGCCAGCCCTCGGGCTGCCCATGTCAGAGCAGGCAGGGGCCCAGATCCGAAGCACTGTGGACTGTAGCCTGCCACGGCTGAGAAAATGGTGCCCTCCTGGGCTGTGGGAACTATATTTTGAACTCAACACCGTTTGACCCATGTTAACAGGTGACGCTTCCCGTCAACGTATCCATGCTCACCAGGCAGTCGTCCATCCCTAACGCCACAGAGCTAGCTCCCAGCCCTCCCAAGGCCACGAGGTAGACACTATTGTTACTCCCATTTCACAGATGAGGAGACAGAGGCTCAGAGAAGTTAGGTCAGTGGCCCAAGGTCACCCAGTAGGAAGCAGTCTGGTCCCACAGCTGGTGTCCTTATCCCCGTGGCTTTGGCATTGAGGTTTGGTTATTGGTGTCTTTTGTTTAGTTGGTGTAGCTTTCAGGGGTGGCAGGGGCCAGGCCCTGCCTGACAGAGTCCCCTCTCTCCCCTGCCACCCCAGTTCTGTTCCACATGTACGACTCAGACAGCGACGGGCGCATCACCCTGGAAGAGTATCGAAATGTAAAGTATGCTCCTCCACCCCGCCCTGGGCTCCTGGCACCTCCCCGTCCTGCGTCCCTGATGGAGGCCCCAGGTCACTGTTTGTTTCGCCCCGCCCAGCAGGTGGTCGAGGAGCTGCTGTCAGGAAACCCCCACATCGAGAAGGAGTCTGCACGCTCCATTGCTGACGGGGCCATGATGGAGGCGGCCAGTGTGTGCGTGGGGCAGATGGTGAGTGCCCCAACAGCCCTCCCGAGACACGTGGCGCCTTCCTGCTCGTGGTCTGCATTTCTGGAAGGCCTCACAGGGCAGGAGCCAGGTGTGTCCTGCCACCCACTCGGCCTGTGGCCTACGGGGCTCAGAAACCTCTCCCAGCTCTTCCTGTCCCCCAGGAGACTGCAGGTCCCAGCCCCCAGAGAGCTGCACAAGACAGGGAAGCAGAACTTGAGACCCTGGTCTTTGAGGGGGCCAGGAGCCCCCCACCCCAGCCTCAGTCAGTGCTCACAGCAGCACTCAGCCCCAGGGCCAGGCCTGGAAAGCAGATGGCACAGGCTTGCCTTAATTAGCTTATTCCTTAACGAATGACTGGGAGGCAACTTCTGGCTTTGGAGCAGGGGTCAGCAGGGAGCCCTGTTTGGGGCTGAGAAGAGCCAATGGTCAGGTGGAGGAGCCAAAGTGGGGGCTGGTATGTAAATGACACAGAAGAGAGGGCTTCACATGTTCTTCATTTCAAACATTTTGCCTTATTTTGACTGGTGGGGAGACTGAGGCTTAGAGTGCATAGAGAATCCTCTAGACCATGTGATCTTTGCTGTGCTGGGTGGATTTCCTCTTGTAAGGCCAGGTGCAGCCCCACCAGCTCCCGGGCCTGTGGCTCTAAGCCTCTGGGGACCACTTAGGCAGGCAGGTGACCACCTGGATGTCGTGTGTTCCCTGAGGGCTTTGGAGGGCCCCACTGATGCGGTCAGTCCTCTGCCCTGTGTGTTTAAAGTGGCTGTGTCTCTAGACACCCTGATGGCTTTGTGTCCCCCCGGCCCAGAGCAGAGGGGTGTTCATGCTGGAGCCTGCTGTCTGTGCCCACCCCAAGCCGGTTCTTGATAAGACAGGAGGCCACAGGCCCGGGCCTGCCCCCAGGGGCGGGGGCTGTGGTTGGTCAGCTTCCTGGTGTGGGTTTTATCTGCCTGCCTGCCTGCCTCTGGAGCCAGCTTCTGGCTTGGGTGAAACCTCCGTGCTCAGCAGATGAGCCACCACGGGAGAGGGCTTGTGACCTCGGTGGGGAAAGCAGGGATCCCCTGACAGGTTGTCAGGCCAAATTCCCATTTGATTTAATTACATTCTCCTTCTTCAAATTGCTCCCTGTCCCACTCCAGTTTCAATTGGCGACAGTTTTCTTAATTTGCTGTAGTGAAATTGCTGGCAGCTGCCAGCTGCTGATCTGCATAAAACCCCGGCAGCCTGGGAAGCAGAGGCATCTCGGGGTGGAGGCTAGGCTCCAGGGTCCATCCCGCTGCCCACGGACCCCCACAGGTGGAGGCAGCACCGGAGCCTGGAAGGCAGCTGTGAGGCAGAGGGCGCTTCTGCACCCTTCTTCACGCTTGGGTCCTCTGGGCGCTCTTCAAAGACCTTCTGGTATAAACCTTCACCAGATAAACAGGACAGAGCTATGTCTATGGCCTGAGCTGGGGGCGAGGGGCAGCTGCGTCGGTTCCACCCCACCTGGCCTCTGAGGACACTGCCCGTCCTGACCATGTCCCCCACCGAAGACAAACGATCCGTGCTCCCCACGTCAATGGACTTCGGAAGTCAGTTATTGACTGGGGCAGGATCTCTTGTTTCTTTTTGTTTTTTTTTTAGACCAAGTCTCTCTCTGCTGCCCAGGCTGGAGTGCAGTGGCACAATCTCAGCTCACTGCAGTCTCCGCCTCCCAGGCTCAAGTGATTCTCCTTCCTCGGCCTCCCGAGTAGCTGGGATTATGGACATGTGCCACCATGCCCAGCTAATTTTTGTATTTTTAGCAGAGACGGGTTTCACCATGTTGGCCAGGCTGGTCTGGAACTCCTGACCTCAGGTGATCCTCCCACCTTGGCCTCCCACAGTGCTGGGATTGCAGGCGTGAGCTATTGCACCCAGCCTTCAGGATCTCTTTTGAGGGTGCTTCCTCAGGAGGTCGCACCAATGGATGCTTGAGGGTGTACTGCTTCACTGGGCATTCAGCCAGGGGGCGTCCCCTGCCGCCCTCCTTCCTTGCACCAATCTCTTCCTTTCCAGCCCCGGACTCTGAGCACGGGGTCCTTTTCTGTAATTAGCTCCCCTTGGCTGGCCTGGTAACCTAGGGTGGCTGGCAGAGAAGGCAGCCACTTCCCTCTGCCCGTGAGTGGGAAGAGAGAGGGGAAGGAGCCCGTAGGAATAGGGCTGGCCCAGGCTAGCCCGGAACTGCTGGGTTTCATTGTTTTAAAAAAATTATTACTTATTTTTTAAGAGACAGAGTCTTGCTCAGTAGCCCAAACTGGAATGCAGTGGTGTGATCATAGCTCACTGCAGCTTCCATCTCCTGCACTCAAGCCATCCTCTTCCCTCAGCCTCTGAAGCAGAGGTGTACACCACCACACTGAGCTAATTTAAAAAATTTTTTTGTAAAAGAGATTGGGTCTTGCTATGCTGACCAGTCTGATCTTGAACTCCTGACCTCAAACAGTCCTCCTGCCTTGGCCTCCCAAAGTCCTGGGATGACAGATTTGGACCACCGTGCCTGGCCAAAAATTTTTTTAAGTATAAAGAGGGAACTAAAAAGCTTGCAAAATCCTGCTGGTAGAAACAGCCCTCAAGGACTTGCTTGGAGCCAGCTCAGTGCTCCCAGCTGGACAGGCAGCTCCCCGCTGTGCACCTCATCTGTAATACGGGAGGGAGACCAGAACCCAACTCAGGGCCTGTTGTGAGACTGGCATCTGTCATTAAATGCTAACAATAGCATTTGGTCACACCTGTAACCCCAGCACTTTGGGAGGCCAAGGCAGGTGGATTGCTTGAGGTCAGGAGTTCGAGGCCGGCCTGGCTAACATGGTGAATCTCCCATCTCTACTAAAACATTTAAAAATTAGCCACGCATGGTGGTGCATGCCTGTAATGTTCCCAGCTACTCGGGAGTCTGAGGCGGGCAAATCGCTTGAACCCGGGAGGCAGAAGTCACAGTGAGCCAAGCCCACACCGCTGCACTCCAGCTTGGACGAGAGTGATACTCCATTTCAAAAACAAAACAATAGCATGTGGAAGGCACTTGGGACGTACATGCCTGGCGCATAACAAGCTTCGAGTGTGCCTCTGTGTTCTTAAAGGCACATTGTACAGAATTTCACAGAGTCACAGAGAGAGCTTGGAGTCTCTCCTGCCCCTACCAGTCCAGGTCCTCTTCCCTAAAGGGAATCCCTCTGGCTGAGTTTTTTTCCTACATATACCAGTGCATACATGCATGTCTTTTATTTTTGATTTATGCAAAACAGAATTGAACTGACCTGGCGTCCCCTTCTCTCTGTACGACTCCATGGCCCAGAGGGCAGGTGGTGGGGGTCTGGTTATTGGTCTGAGAGAAGACCTGCGGACACCCTTTTGCTTGTTGGGTGCTGGCGTTTGTTTCTTTATCTGCTGTATACATCTCTCGGAGCTTTTCCACAGTGAGATGTATAGATCAACCCCTTCGTAACCCATTTTTTTGCCTGAGGTTGTAGGTTTTGAATTTTTACAAGTAGACCTTGGCGACGACCTTGAGCAGGAGGATATAAATAACTCCCACGTGCTTAACGTTCCAGTAATGGAACACTAGGCATAAGGGTTGCATGGGAATCAATAGCGTGGATGACTGAGATTTATGTCCCTGGCCTTCTATTGACAGGCACTTGGGATGTCAGCAGGTTTTCACTGTCCCAAAGCATGCTATGAGGTGAGGTTTTTGGAGGCTTGTCAGTGAAAGGGGGGCAGGAGCTCCTGGTGTTGTCTCCAGTGCAGGGAGGACGCAGAGGCAATGGAGACTGGCACCGCCAACCTGCTCGGTGGGGAGAGGCTCCTTGCAGCCACCCTCCAGCCCTGCCTGCCCGGGGTTATCACGGTGACTCACAGGGCATGAGGCGTGGGCCTCACAGGCTGGCCCTGTGTTTCCCTAGCCTCTCCCCCGAGGGCTGTGAGCTTAGATTAGCCTGGAATCGTCTTATCAGCGCAGCACAGGCATGAGGAGGCCAGTCCTGGGGGTGGGGGGTGCGGGAGGCGTCCTGGTGGTCCGGCTGCTGGGGGCCTGGTGGTGCGGTGGGCTGAGTGGGGAAGCAGGGCCCCGTGCCCTCGTGTCCCCCACACCTGGGATTCTCCCTGGGGGGCTGGGGGTGGGAGGGATGCTGTCTGAGTCACACGTTGCCAGGGCCCTGGTGAGCCACACTCAGCTCCTGTCTCACCTTCAAGCCCGTGAATGAGGATATTGGAGGTTCAGGCTGACTGGCTGCCACATGCTGGAGGCATACGATCCGGAACGTTTTCCGCTTCTCATGATTCCTCCCAAACAGCTCAACCACTTACATCCGGGTGTCAGGTGTCGGTGGGGAGGGGAGGTGGCGGGCTGTCGTGCCCCTGTAGAGCTGTGTGGGGCTCCACACACTCACTGTCCGCTTGTGCTTCTGTCCCCAGGAGCCTGATCAGGTGTACGAGGGGATCACCTTTGAGGACTTCCTGAAGGTGAGTGGCCTGGTGTGGGGGCCTCGGGGGACCCCTGAAGACCTCATGTGGCCCACTGGTCAGGACAGGAGAGGGTTCATTACCTGCCGTGGCAAGGGACAGGCTTCCTGCGTGACTGGCTTCTCAGTAGGAAGGAATCAACCTGGGCATGGCCTTTAAAGCAATTTAAGCTGGTTTTTCTTACTTTGATGGAAAAGGTAATATTCACACTTAGTCAAAACAACGTAAGCAGTACAAATGGGTGTAAAGTGAAAACCAACTTCTCTCCCACCTGTGGGTCGGGGGGTGCAGGAGGCATCCTCATGCCTCTTCTCAGAAGTAGTCTCGGTTGCAGGCCAGGTGCAGTGGCTCATGCCTGTGATTTCAACACTCTGGGAGGCTGAGGTGGGCAGATCACCTGAGGTCAGGAGTTCAAGATCAGCCTGGCCAACATGGTGAAACCCCATCTCTACTAAAAATACAAAAATGAGCTGAGCGTGGTGGCACGTGCCTGTAATCCCAGCTACTTGGGAGGCTGAGGCAGGAGAATCACTTCTTGAACTCAGGAGGTGGAGGTTGCAGTGAGCCAAGATCGCGCCACGGAACTCCAGCCTGGGTTATAGAGTGAGAGCCTGCCTCAAAAAAAAAAAAAAAAAAAAAATGTAACCCCTGTTGTAGTTGGAACAGGGATTCTGGGAACTTTCTCGGCACACAGTGTGCCCAGGCCTTCCTCGCTGTGTCCTAAGATGTCACGTTCATAATAATGGCCACCCACTCAGCCCTCCTTGCCGATGGCTTCTCCAGCCTCTGTGAGTGGATGTTGGTTAAGACCAGTGCTGGCCTTGGAAATCAAGACCTGCTCCTGGCCGTTTTGATAATCAGATGCCCTGTGTCAGGGAGAGGACCCCCCAGCCCCCTCCCCGCACTTCAGCCCTGGCCATCACAACAGTGTTCCCAAGTGCTTTTAGGAGCTCAGGGAAGACAAAGGAGGTCAGGGGAGCACAAGACCGAGAGGAGAGGGAGGATTAGTGGGGAAGGGTCACTGCTTCTGGCCAGGTAGCCCAGAGTGGGACTGGGGGCCCAGGTCCTCAGGGTCACAGCCCCATGGAGCCGAGGTCGAGCCTGGCAGCCAGCAGTTAGACCTGGCAGGAGAGAGGACAGGCAGGCAGCAAGGCCCAACTATGATTGAAAGGCTGAAAGGAGACTGCGGAGGTCTGCTGCCCTGCACCTGGCACTGCCGTGCAGAAATGGCCCACCCCAGGCCAGCGGGGTGGACAGACAGGGAGAAGGCAGAATGTGCACTTGTGCTTCAGGGTCACTCTGGCTGATGCTGGGTGGCCCTGTCACGCGATGTCCGCCAGAGCAAGACAACAGAACGAAGAGCTAGATGAGTGTCGGGGGGGAGGGTTGGGGAGGAAGGATGAATTTCTTTGCCTCCGAAACCAACTTCCTTCCCCTAAAGTCTGGACTCCACCAGGCCCCTAGTGCTCCCCAAGCTTGTCCCTGTAGCCCTGAGGGATCTTTGGGGACCAGCCAGCCCCTCCCATTCCCTGGTTCCTTCCAGTGCCCACCTGGCACTTAGCAGAAGCCACCATGAGTGTCCACGTGTCTTACTCTGAGAATACCTCATGCACCCAGCAAGGATGGGGGCCGCTTGACTGGAACCAGAGCTGTGTTTGCAAACTCTGTGATATCCAGAAGAGGCTCAGGAAAGCAGGAAGTACCTTGGGGGCTGTGGGCCATGGGGCAGTGGCCAGAAATGTCTCAAGGCCTCCCTGTCGCCTGGGTGCCCACGGGGCTCCGACTTTCCCCCCATTACCAGCCTTGTGGCTGTTCCTGGAGATGCTGAGAGTGACAGCTTGAGAGTTTGAAGTTCTTACATAAGCAGGGAGGCAGTGAGAAGTCACCCGCCCACCACGTCCCTCAGTTCCTGTTCACACCCCACCATCCCACCATCTGTGGCCCCCGTGGGCCCTGAGTTGCTGAGGAGCTGGCGGGCAAGGCCTTAAGAGTGCTGGAGTGCACAGCTGTATAGCATAAAGGCCCAGCCAGGGACAGGGCGAAGGGGGACTGTGATGACAGTCAGTGCCCCATCTGGGGCCACGATGTAATCTTTGGGTGGAAATAACCTTTTAGGGCGGAAATAACCTTTTAGGGCATGAGTTTGTCTTTCTAGAATGCACATGATCCCTTATCCCAAGGAGGTTGCAAAGACCGCACTGTGGAGATGGTGAAATTGATGGTGATGGCCTAACAAAAGCCTTGTAACTGCACAACCCCTAAGAGTTTACAGAATGCTTCTGTGATGAAGATGGGTCCATTACAGCCCACAGTGTTCCGTGAAGTGGGTGGCACAGGTTGGGGGTCCCACGTTGTACCCATGGAAAGGGGTCTTCATGGGGTTATGTAATTTGCATGAAAATCACAGTGCCTGAAGTGGTGGGTGAGATTCAAATGACTTGGAGCTAAGAGAGCTTGGATGCAGTACTTAATAATAACTTGCTGTGACAATCTCAGAAAGAATCCAAATGTCAGAGCCAAATTAACCAGCGAAAAAGACAGATGGAAGTTTTCGTCCTTGCTTAGCTCATAGTCTTGAAACACAGCGCTCTGGTTTTCACCTGCCCAGAGAGAGCATCCCTGTTGGCGGCAGGAGAACATAGGTGGGGAAGGGCCGAGGACCAGGGCCTGGTCAGGTGCGAGGTGGCGGCAGGAATGTGCCCTTAACGCTGCTCCGTCCCTTCCAGATCTGGCAGGGGATCGACATTGAGACCAAGATGCACGTCCGCTTCCTTAACATGGAGACCATGGCCCTCTGCCACTGAGCCGCCGCTGCCGCCACGGAGAAACTGCACTTTGCACAGGGGCCGCCTCCCCGCCATGCTGGAGCAGCCCAGGCCGGCCCGGGCCTCTGCCTGCAGCCCCGGGCATAGCCAAGGCTCGTCCGCTCACCTTGTGTCTTGTAGGGTATGGTATGTGGGACTTTGCTGTTTTTATCTCTAATAAAAAAAAAAAAAGGTTTGTTAATGAACGTGGCCCCTGTCCGTTCCTCCTGTCCATTAAAGTGGCCAGTTCACTGCAGTCAGCCTGAGACTGACTGAGGAATCAGCAACGACTAAATTATTTGTTTTGGAGACAGGGCCTCCCTCTGTTGCCCAGGGTGGGATCGAGGCTCACTGCAGCTTTGACCCCCTGGGCTCAGGCAGTCTTCCTGCCTCAGGCTTCCAAGGAGCCGGGGCCACAGGCGCACACCACCACACCCAGCTAGTGTTTACATTTTTTGCAAAGACAGAATCTTAATATGTTGCCCAGGCTGGTCTCTTACAGCTGGGCTCAGATGATTCTCCTGCCTCGGCCTCCCAAAGTGTTGGGATTACAGGGGAGCACTACCACACACACCCGGACTAAATCATATGAAAAGATGGGTTTGGCAGAAGGATTGTTCTCTTTTGTTTTTTTTTTTACGTAAAGTATCTGCTGTTCTCCCTGTGTAAGTCCCGGGAACGCATCCGCCTTCTCCATCCTAGGGAGTCAATTAAGGAGAAGCAGCTCTGACCATGCGTGGGCTTCTGAGGTGGCCAGGACTCAGGCGGGGGCGCCTCTGCACTGTCACAGCCACATCCGTAGACAGAGAAAACATCTGGAGCCCTGAGCCTGTGCCTGCTGTGGGGATGCCCCTAGCCCACCCTGTTGGTCCATGGGCACGGTGGGGGGGGAGTCAGGACCTGGCTGGCTGACTGGGGACTCCCAGCTCCTCACCAGAGGGGTCTGCCAGACATGGCTGTGCCCTGGCTCTTTCTGGCAGTCCTGGGCCAGTTGGAGGGCCCAGGGCCTTGCAGTCCTCCAGGAAGCAGCAGCAATGGAAGCTGGGTAGGTGTCTGGCCCAGGTAAGTGTCTCTGACAACTTCAGTTATCACCTTTTGGTTTGGAGACTGGCTGGCTAGAGCTGGGGGCAGGGAAACAAAGATTGTTGGTCTTGGCCGTGGTGGCCTGGAGTCAGCAGCAGGCTGGCACCTGTGGGGCTTGGAGAGCTGTGTCCTGGAGGGACTGGGACAGCCTGCTGAGTGTGACTTCCCCAACTCCCTGTGTAGGCCGCCAGCTCCTGAATGTGGCATTGAGGACCCTGGATGGTGCGTTCCCATCGCTGTACAAGGCTGGCAAGCGTTGACTTTCCAGGCCTCTTTCTGGTGCTTAAGTTCATGAAACGCCCCATTCCTTTGTTGACCCTCCCTGGGTGGCAGTGTTCTAGCCTCCCGAGAGAGCTCTCTTGGTAACTGGCTGTGGCTGTTATTTGCATTCTTGACATTTTCATAGTTTTGATATTAAGTGTGCTTTATCTTCTTTACTATAAGCTCACACCTTGCAGTTCAGAATTTAAAAGGTGCGGAAAGGCAGGCCGTGGAGTCTGCCCAACCCCAGCCCCCAGGCTCCCTTCTCAGAGGCGGGTGTGTTAGCTGCTGCCTTAGGCGTCCTTCCTGAGCCATCGCATGTGTAAGCAAATGTGTGCGTCAGCATTCTTAGTTCACTCCACTTTTCAAAAAAATTTATTTATTATACTTTAAGTTCTGGGGTACATGTGCAGATTGTGCAGGGTTGTTACATAGGTATACACGTGCCATGGTGGTGGTTTGCTGCATCCATCGCCCCGTCATCTACATTAGGTATTTCTCCTAATGCTATCCCTCCCCATTCCCCCCACCCCCTGCTATTCCTCCCCTAGCCCCCAACCCCCTAGGCCCTGGTGTGTGACACTCCCCTCCCTGTGCCCATGCATTCTCACTGTTCAACATCCACTTATGAGTGAGAACACGCGGTGTTTGGTTTTCTGTTCTTGTGTCAGTTTGCTGAGAATGATGGTTTCCAGATTCATCCATGTCCCTGCAGAGGACATGAACTCATCCTTTTTTATGGCTGCATAGTATTCCATGGTGCATATGTGCCACATGTTTTTTATCCAGTGTATCATTGATGGGCATTTGGGTTGGTTCCAAGTCTTTGCTGTTGACAACTCCACTTTTTGTAAATGGTGATATTTACAAGGCTTCAGTGTCCTTTTTGCGAGGTTCCAGGCGGAGACTTGTGAACAGAGGAAGTGATGAGCCCAGGACGTCTCTGCTTTTCTGGCGCCCACTCAGCAGGCCCCTTCTTTTATTTCGTTTTATATTTATTGTACATTTTATTTATTTTTTGAGCCCAGGGCTGCAGTGCAGTGGTGCAGTCTCAGCTCACTTCAACCTTTGCTCCCAGGCTCAAGCAGTCCTCTTCCCTCAGCCTCCCGAGTAGCTGGGACTACAGGCGCCCGCCACCACACCTGTCTAACTTTTGTATTTTTAGTAGAGACAGGGTCTCCCCATGTTTCCCAGGCTAGTCTTGAGCTCCTGAGCTCATGCGGTCCACCCACCTCTGCCTCCCAAAGGGCTGGGATTACAAACGTGAGCCACAGCGCTGGGCCACACCCTGCCACTTTAAAGGTTCAGGGAGTCCATTTGGTCCAGCACATCATAAGCGCAGCCCCTGGACACTGTTCTAGGAGACGGTGGCTTGTGCTTAAGGCTGCAAATGCCCACAGCCCAGATGGTACCGAGATGCCCCATCTCCACTCCAGCATCGGGCCTGGTGTCGTCCAACGGGAACCCCATGCAGTGGAGTGGCTGCAGGGGAGCCTCCTCTCTCAGCCTCAGACCACCGCTGGCCACATGCTTGTGGACACTTGTCACATCTCAGGCAATGGCGGGCGCAGCAGGCAGAAACAATTATTGTTGGATGCGTTCCCACGGAGCTGATTGCATAAAACCTGTTCCCTGAGGGCTCCCATGCTCCTGCCCCCTCGAGAGGTGCCTGAGAGGGTTCTGGGTGTTCCATGGATGAATACTGACTTCAACAGGTGTATTCCTCTTTTAATATGTGTAAGAAAGAAAGGAACTTTACCCCATGCCAGGGAGTCCATGGGATGCTGCTTAGGATGAATTGAAAGTCAGGACTTACATTTAAAAACATAGCCAAGCAGCACAGGGAGCTAAAGGGCCGGGCGACCCGCCGCCCAGAGAGCAGGCCAAGGGCCCCGGGAAAGTGAGCGTGGCTTGGGGAGGCTCGGCCTTTGGTTAATGCGCACGACCCCCTGGGCAGGTACCAAGCTGCCGCTGAGAGGCTGTTGACTCTGTGCCATCATTGTCATTGTAAGCACCTGGCAGAGCCTGGTGGACACCAGACAGCAGCGTGTGCCACCCCAGGCTCTCCTGAGGCCTCTGCTCTCTGCAGGTCCGTGGCTGGAGGCAGGTTCAGTCTTTCCGGTGCAGTGAAATGGCATGGTCTGAAATCACCTCCGGAACTCGGCTTCTCAGTCTAGCGCTCCATTCAGCACTCAAAGCTGCAGGCAGACCAGGCGTGGTGGCCCATGCCTGTGCCTTTGGGAGGCTGAGGCAGAGGAGTCACTTGGTCAGGAGTTTGAGACCAGGCTGGCCAACATGGTGAAACCCCGTCTCTATTAAAAATACAAAAATTAGCTGGGCGTGGTGGTGAGTGCCAGTAGTCCCAGCTACTCAGGAGGCTGAGGCAGGAGAATCACTTCAACCTGGGAGGTGGAGGTTGCAGTGAGCCTAGACCAAGCCACTGCACTTCAGCCTGAGTGACAGAACAAGACTCTGTCTCAAAAAAAAAAAAAAAAGCTGCAGGGCAAAGACAGAGGTCTCTGTTTCCTGCCCTCAAGTGCTAGCTACATAGTGGGAGAGACAAAGCCCCGGGGCTTCCAGGTGGACCCCAGGGACGTCGGACGCGATCCCCTTCACCCGTGCTCCTGCCTTCCCCTGCTGCTTGGGAGCCTCTTGATCCCTGGCTGCCAGCAGAAGGCACCTAGAAAGTCACTAGGACAGCGTGGTGGGGATCGGCCTTACCGTAAGAACCGCCCTCTCCCAGCCCCCACGCACCTTGCCCTGCCCTGCCTTGCCCATGTGATCGTCCCACTGAGCAGGAGGGACACTGGCACCGCCACCAGAGACCCCAGGCTTTCTGGGACTCTTCTGGTTTGCTTCGATTTGGTTCTTTTCAACAAAGGCCCTTCATTAATGTGAAGTGTTTTTATAAATAATAAATCACTTTCCGTCAGCCCCTGTGCCCTGCGTTTTAGTTTGGGAGAGATGTGGCTATGATGGGCATGCATCAAACGTGCTCCCCGTTCGGGCCACTGAGGGCTGCCTGATGTCTTTGAAGCTTTGGGCCATCGCTTATCTAAACAGCTAATTAAAATGAGGTTGAGTCACCGTGAGCCCAGTCCACATCGCTCAGAAGAAAGCTCATTTGTGCATAATCACTGAGGGTGTCCTCTAATTGGCAGGGTTAGGGCTCATTTCCACCAGAGCGTGGATGCAGAAATCACCTGGCATTCTCCTGCCTGGCTCCTGGCATTGTCTATGGCATCCCAGGAGCCATCAGGGTTGGCGAAGAGTTGGTGCAAACCTGCTCCCAGAAGGGGCAGGCTGATGCGTCTTGTGGGGCTGCTGGCCTCTGATCAACAGAGACCAAGGGTTGCTGCTCTGGGCACCGATCTTGGTCAGCCCCACCATCTGGGCACTGCGGTCTGTGCCTCGGGCTGGAGGCAGGTGGTTTGGAAATGGCTCTCGTTACCTGCTGGACAATGGGGCGTGCCCACGAGGGGATTTCTGGCCTCACAGACCCTGCCCCAAGTGCAGCAAGCCCCTCTTGTCCCTGGATGGGGACAGGAACTGAATGACTGGGGCACCTCCACTCTGGCAGCCTGAAGGAGGTGATGTGTTTGCCCTGAAACCTGGTCAGCAGGTGAGTGATAACCACATACACGGGTTAACAGCCTTCCTTCCGTTAGAAATGAACTAGGCAGAAATCAACACTAGGTCAAGTATTTGAAGGAAGCTGATAAATTTGTCCTTTGAAGGCCACAGGCTATAGGTGGAGAAGGCTGAGCAGGGGCGGTGTCCTCCGCCTGCTGGACGCCAGGGGAGGTCACCTCTGTCCATACTCTTCAGCCATCTGCCAGGAATAGTCGAAAGCGAGCTGTACAAATATTGCCGTATTACCAAGGGGAAAGGTTGGCTTTTGGATATTGAAAGAATATGGCAATTTGACACAAACGCTCTAATTTGGTAGGTTTACAAAAGGGCTGTGTGATGGAAATCTAATATGAGCAGCTCAGGGGACACGCTGCAGCCACGTTAAACATGAATTATGGATAAGGGAACCGAGTAAGATGACAGCAGCTTCTAGCACTGGCCAAATACCCTCTTAGGGAACGAATTATTGCTAGACTTTAACAAAACAATGCTATTGTTTTCTGGGCCAACGGACTGGAAAGTTCTTTTTACACTTTGCTAATGGGAGACAGGTTATCTGTGGATCTGATCCTTGTCACAGGGCGGTTGAACCTGTCCTCACCTGCCTGCAGTTAACGAGGCTGAGGCTGAACTCTGCTGGAAACAGCGCCGTATGACTTAAGTAGGCTGATGGAGAGTTAAAAATACAAGTTGCCTTGGCAAGCCATTTGCAAACACCTGCCTTGCAGGCTGTCCTCCCACACAGTGACCTTGGGAAAGCCAGGAAGAGCTGAGTAGGGGGAGCCAGCGTGGAACTGCACTCCCCGGCGCACTGGTGTCGTCTCTGTCCTCTTGCAGAATTTGCACATGTGGCAGTCAGCAGGGGTTTGGTGGTGGACCAGCCTGGTCCCAGGAGGACTCACGACTCTGAGGAGGACGTGGTGGCTGCTCAGCCCTCTAATCTGTTTGTTGACCAAGTCAGCGAGGGACTGGGCTCTGGTCTCACAGAGGAAGGGCTGGCGCCCCAACAGTGGCTGTGATGGGGTGGCAGGGGTGGAGGGACCTGCTGAGCTAGCTGCCATGTCTGTCTTAGAGAAATGACAAGGCAGCATTTGCTCTGGCATTGGGGGCAAGTGAAGAAGAGACCCGGCAACAGCTCAGCTTCGGGGAAAGAACAGCCCCCCGGTACAGAGCAGTCAGACGGCTGCTTCTGGAAGTCCACACTCGGCATCAGAAGCTGAAAGTCGGCTGGGGACAAGGCACCCGCCAGAGCCCAGTGAGAGGGACTGTGCCATCGCACATTAGAGGCAGCTCTGGTCCAAGTCGCCGCAGGCCCCTGCAGCGGTAGCCAGGTAACCATCTGGCCTGGCCTCGTGGGTGACGTGACGCGGGCAGGCCTGTGTGGCTCGCAGCACCTCGGCGCGGCTGGCCAGCGCTGTAAGCTCACTGCTGCCACAGCTGCTGCTCAGAACGGAGGCTTCGTCAGGCAGCGGAAGATCACCCTGTTGGAGCCCCTGTGGTGGCCTACCCGGAATAGCAGCCACCGGACTGTTGTCATGAGAAGGCTGGCCCCTCACTGGGGGAAGCCATTTCTCTGCAACTGTAAGCAAAGTGGGTTTGCGGCGTTTGCCTCTAACACGTGGGGTGGGAAGCGCCAGCCCCTGAAACGCGGGGCCTCCAGCTCTCAAGGGGTGGGATGGGAGTGAAGGACTTCATCTTGGGGGTATCAGCCTTCCCTTTCCGAAAGGACCAAGCCCTTCTCCTGGGGAAATTCACTTTCCCTCTGGTCAGCTGAAACCCTAGCGTTCAGCTGGGACAGGGAGTTCTGCTTGGTAGGAGAAGGTGGCGCGTCCCTGGAGTGTCTCTGAAACGTGAATTATTGCCTGGGCAACAGCAGCACCAGGGTGGCACAGGGCTTGGCTTACAGAATGCACTCTAGTGGCAGAGATGACATTCTCAGGGGGCTGTGGGCCCTTCGAGAATCTGATGAGACGTAACCACACTTTTTCCCAGAAAATGCCCTCATGCACTGTTTCACACATGGCAGGTCCTTGAATAACATCGTTTCATTCAATGTCATTTTGTTATAACATTGAGAACTAAATTGATTCCTGGCTGGTTCCACTGTCTGTTCGGAGTCTGGACATCCTCCCCGTCTGTGCAAGTTTTCTGGGCACTTTGGTTTCCTCCCACACCCCAAAGATGTGCACATGAAGTTTGTTGGTGTCTGAATGGTTGCAGTGTGTGTGTGTGTGTCCGGTGGTGGAAGGGTGTCCTGTCCAGGGTGGGTCCCCGCCTTGCACACTGAGCCGCTGGGAGAGGCTCTGGTCACCCACCACCTTGAACTGGAATGACTGAGTTGGAAAATGAGAGGAGTAGTGAATAAAAATGATTGTAAAATAAAAATTCAGTCTCGCATAATCATACACATGCACAATAGTAAATTGCGCCATCCAGAAGTGCCCGGTGAGCCGGTTCATTGCAGTGTGTGACTTGTGTGGTGGAAGGAGGTGCTCCTGACAATTTCTGCTTTGCAAACATTTCGTGATTTAACCCACCATCGCGGAAGCTGCCAACACCCACTGCGTCACCAAAAACTGGGTAAATAATTACCTTGTTGTTAGTAATTTTTCTTAAACATATGTATAACTCACATTTATTGAATGTTTAATATTATGTGTTTGGTTTAAAGTTCTAAAGTTTGGTGATGCTTTTATGGCCAGAAATATGCTGTAGGAACTTAACTCTTGTTTACATTAATTAGCCTACAGTAAAATTAGTTTCATTATACGTCACTATGCTTAAAGTTGCCGTTTCTTTTTTTGAGGCAAAGTCTCGCTCTGTCGCCCAGGCTGGAGTGCAGCGGTGCAATCCTGGCTCACTGCAGCCTCTGCCTCTCCGGTGCAAGTGATTCTCCTGCCTCAGCCTCCCGAGTAGCTGGGATTACAGGTGCATGCTACCAGGCCTGGCTAATTTTTGTATTTTTAGTAGAGACAGGGTTTCGCCATGTTGGCCAGGCTGGTCTTGAACTCCTGACCTCAGGTGATCTGCCCACCTCGGCCTCCCAAAGTGCTGGGATCACAGGCATGAGCCACCGCACCCAGCCAAAATTAGTTTCATTATACCTCATTTCGCTTAGTTGCAGTTTCTAAGAATGCCTATTAAAGACGGTTGGTGAGGACTTACGTATAATGCTGTGGGTTTCTTGGACCCTGGGCTAGGAGCCCCTGTAGTGGAAGTTCTGGGAAAAACCACTTGCCTGAGGGTTTACAGAACAAAGCCATGGTGGGAGGTAAGATTTAAAGGGGGTGGGAAGAGAGCTGGAACCGTGACATACCAGGGTTATCACTGTATGCCTTGCCCGAGTGCTAAAATAACTTCACCAGTAAATACATTCAAAGCATTTAATATCAGAACAATACGGACATAAAGTAGAAAGCAAGTCCAACAGTGTTGTGAGATGAGACATGAGATCTTCGGTGTTTTGCCGCCCAGCTCCGCCTGGCATGCCTGAGTCTCTTCTACCTTTAGGGGAGCCACAGATGGAGGAGTCGTCTTTGAGAGGGACTAAAGGAGAGGATTCAACCCTAAAAACTCAGAACGTGCGAAAGGACCTGGATAAAGGTAAGGTGGCTTAATTTGGATAAATGTTGGCTTATCAAGGAGCATTTATCCTTTCCCTGTCAGTGTGATTTATTCCAGGACGTTCAGGTTTGCAGCAGAAAACGCTGCCTGCAGTTGGCGTGCTTGAAGATTACAGTTTAGGTCCAATCAATCTCCTTTACAAGACCCAGGCAACTTTCGTGAACAGCAGGTACGTCACAAACAGGCTTTGGCGTGGGAGGGGCTGCACTTGTGACATTTTTATGCTGGACCAGCTGCTGGCTGGCCGAATTCTGGGTCTAATGTTTTTTAAAGTTTGTTATCTCTAATTGCTGCAAAGTTAGGAGGGAGAATGTACCTGCAAAATGAACTGTGAATGCAGACTGGACGGGGCTGCTTTTTGAAAAGAAAAACATTTTCCCCAGTCGTCCAGATGCATTAAGACTATGAGAGAGAAAGGGCGGGGCTCGAAGAAAACCTTATAGAGCGAGGTCACCAGTGAGCAGTCGGACCACCACATGACAACAAAAGTAAACAAAATCCTGCATTTGCTGCCTACAGGCTGTCGCCATTTAGGAAGCCATCTGGTTGAAAGGAAGCAGAAAACCCTCTGGTCCATCTGCCTCGCAGGAAGGCAGGGGCTGAAAGCAGCAGAGGCTCTGGCCAGGGAGGTGATGCTTCCCAGTCGCCGCTCTGCCTGCTCCGTTCCCCTGTGTATTTGGAGATGAATGTGGAATGGCTATCTATCTTAAGCAGTCTGATCCAGAACCTTCATGACTTGGAAGTCCTAGGCTTTTGAGTAATGGCAGGCACTTCCCTCTGATACATACACATGTGCAGTTGAGGACTTGTTTCTGGGATGAGAGTGGGCAAACGATTCCCACACGAAAGGTGCTTCTCCGACCTCCTCCTCACTTCCTTTTCTCTTCTGCATAGCCCCTTGTACCTTTTTGTTTTATCCAGAGTTGCATTTTTTTTTTTTTTTTAAAAAAAACACTGCTTTTGGGCCAGGTGTGGTGGCTCACATCTGTAATCCCAGCACTTTGGGAGGCCAAGGCGCGGATCATGAGGTCAGGAGCTTGAGACCAGCCTGGCCAACGTGGCAAAACCCCGTCTCTACTAAAAATACAGAAATTAGCGGGGCGTGGTGGCGGGCGCCTGTAATCCCAGCTACTTGCGAGGCTGAGGTTGCAGTGAGCCAAGATCAGGCCATTGTACTCCAGCCTGGGTGACAGAGTAAGACTCCACTTACAGAAAACACCGCCACAGAAACCTGCTTTTGGATTTCTATTGGCTATTGGTTTTCTATTCCATGTGTCTATTCGTCCTGAAGTAAGCTCTTCCCTCTACTTGCTTTGGGGCTGCTGCTGCCTTGAGCCGAGGTGACGGCTCCTCTCAGTCCCTTCCAGCCTCATCTCCTGGGTTTTATATTCGGTGCTTTTACTGTCAACCCAGTCTAGTGAGTTTATATTTTGTTTTTAGTAACCTTTTTAAGTCCAAGTTAACTCGGGAGTGTCTATTTTGCTTTTTGTTGATTTCTCGCGATTCTGCATTGGGGTCAATTTCTAGAAAAGCAGGGCCCTGCCTGAGGGTATAGCCCACAGGGTGCAAGTGTCACGGTGGGGGGAGGTGGGGGGTGGTTCTGTAATGTGGCCTTTAGGGTGCATATCTTTGTGCATCTGAGATGTTCTCCGTGGCCTTCATACGTGGTGGTCTTTGGTGCATGGTCTTATGTGTATCAGAAATTCTCTACACACCTACTGGATCCAGCTTGTCAGGGATATTAAGTAAATCCTCCAGATGTTTTACATTTTGCTCACTGAGTTGCTCTGCTGATTGCCTGCTATGAGAATGGCTTTTATTTCTCTTTGTAGTTCTGTCCGTTTTTGCTTTGATATTCTGAAGGTATAGTAGGTGGATGCCATTGTGTTTAGGAGTGTTGGAAATCAGGAGTAAGGCGATGGCTTGCTTCCGGAAGGCTTTGGAAATGGCAGCTGTTTTCTCCTGTCCTGCTTCATCCTGATGGCCGCTTAGGCAATGAATGGTTAGAAAACAGTTACTTGATTCACACGTCATAGACACAATAGTTAGCAAAAGAGTCATTAATGACTAGACTGTGCAAGTGCGTAATTATGAACCGTGGTAAAAGCTGTGAAGAGAAGGTATGGCCCTACCAGCTTGGTGCTGGGAGGTGGTGGCGGCGAGTGTCGCAGAGGAGCACCCTAAGTAAATACAGAGAATCAGACGCGGAGATACTGCCTTGGAGGCCAGGACAGGCCCATCCAAAGGCCCTCGGAGGAAAAGGGGAAAGAGGCTCAGCAGGGGCCGTGTGGGACTCAGCAAGAGCCCCCAGGTGGCGTGAGGGATCTGAGGCCAGGGTGGCCAGGCGGTTGGAGGTGCCACGGCTGGGCTACGTTTGAGTAGGCAGCATGTGGGACTCGAGCCCCAGCAAACAGCAGCTTTCCCAGGTGCCGGGGGCAATCAGGCAGGGCAGGGGAGATGCGTGCGGCAGGCGCCGTGCCTGGGGCTGCTTTCTTCCCCTGGACGTTACCCCCTGTTCGGAGCTGCGTGTGGTTTTAAGATGGATAAAACGGGCTCTTCCCATTTTCTCCTTGCTCCCAGCGGAGGCACTTCTCTAAACGTGGTTGTAGGGAAAAGCCAGTGCGAGGTCGTAGTAGTGAGTGGCCATGGAGTCGCAGTAGGAACGGCAGGCAGGGAGCGGGCTCTGGAAGGCCAGCTGGTCTACCGCAAACTCGTAGGCGCGGATCAGCCCCCGGTGTCTAGAGAGAGCACAAAGAGGGCGACAAGTCAGGGCTGCTTTGAAGGCCCTCACCCCGGCCACATTTGCCTGAGACCAGACAGAGGTCCATCTTCACAAAGGTGTCCTCTGGCACACAGTGTCAGTCACTCACAATCCCGGGCTTAGTGGTCAGCGGGTGGGCGCAGAAGTCAGATAGGCGCAGCGAGTGTCACAGGGCGAGGCGCTGAAGCAAGGAGGCCAGAGGCCACATCTAATGACAGAGGCACCTGCGCCTACCTGCATGGGGTTGCGGGGTGTGGGGGGTGGGGTCTCTTGCTTGGCAGCCAAGTCACCCAGCTGACTGAGCGCGAGGACTCGACTCAGGAGGACGAGGCCTCGCCCCCATGACTGGATTCTAAACACAGCAGGCCCCGCGGCATATGGCTTCCCTCTCTCTCTATGCAGCCGACAGAGTGGACCCACCCCACAGGGCTGTCCCGCATCAGATGCTGGGAGCTCAGTACAGGTCAGCATCCACGTTTATGTTCCCAATTCCTAGAAAAGCAGGGCTCTGCCTGATGGTATAACCCACAGGCTGCAGTGCGTTACGGGGGAGGGGGAGGGGAATTCTATACATCAGTCAAACTGAGATGGTCTCTTCTGAACATGGGCAGATCCAGCCCTGCCCACTGCTCACCTCCTGTGAGGAGTGAAGGTGTCCCGCTCGGCGTTCCGCACCACCGGCTGGGAGGGCACGTTGGCCGTGATGAGGCTGCGACTGCTGAATGCGACGTGTTTTACAGGGTGTCTGAAAGGCAGCGGGAGAGAGCTCATAAGGCCGCGTCCGTGGGGCCTGCGGACGCCTGCCCTTGCTACTGAGGATCTGGGACTTGAGCGCTGCAGGGATTCTAGAATCCACGAAGCGAAGCTTCTCTTTTACACAGGAGGCAGCACTATCTCACCTCAGTTCCCAAAGCTCAGGTGACAAGGCCATGCTCTGGGCACGACTTTGTAAACAGGTCTATGTGCCCCGTACCCATACTGGCGTCTACCCTAGCAACCTGGTGTGCTCTAGACACATCCTACTGGAGACAAAGCAGCCACATGCAATAGACTGGCCCCTCGCTGCCTCACTGGGCAAGTCCCTTGAGCTCTCCCAGCCAGGCGCCCCATCATCTAGAGGGCACTGGGGGCGTGTTAAGTGTCGGTCCATTAAAGGTGCCCCCACCCTGCTCACAGGGCTGCAGTGATGCATGTACCCTGGGTGGTGAGAGCACGTTTGGGAAATCTTGGAACAAAATGGCTCCAAGTCTGTTGAACAGAGGCTGGTTCTGAACCTTCCGTGGAGTACCTGCTGTGGTCATGGCACTGAGCTGGATTAAAAAGATGTCTCATCCAGGTGGATGTCTGCCCCAGGGAGGGCCCTAGCTGAAGGTAAGATGCAGTCCCAGAAAATGTGACCAATGCTTCTGAAGCACAAGGGATGTTACAAGCTACAAAGAATGTGTGACCCTGAATTAAGCGCTCGGAGGAGCAGCAGGGGGCACAGGAGGGACGAGGCTTGTGTGGCTGATCCCAGGACGGCTGGGGCTGCACCCCTTGACTAAAGCACAGGGCTCTTGGGAGGGAAGCTGGGGAGCAGTCGGAGCCCAGCCTCCCCGGGGTGGGGATACCCACAGGAGGAGAGTGGTGGCAGACTTGGCATGGTGCCTGGAGGATGAGAAAGCGCCACGGAGGGAGGGAGGGCAGGCTTGGTGGAGGCCGGCAGCCTGGAGGACTGACGGTGCCCTCTCAGGCAGGCGAGGACCAAAGGGAGAACCCTGAGAGAACCTGGGCTGGAGAGACTGAAGTGGACAGCGGGAGAGACATGACAGCGACCAAAGGACAGCCAGCCCAGGGCTATAAGCGACTCAGTCCTGGCAGCAGGCACCGCAGGTAGGACCTGAGCAAGTCGGTGAGGTCTGGGCAGGAGACTGTGTGTCTGTGAGCCTTGTGTTGCTGCGTAAGGGACAGAGGCAGTGCTGGGACAGGACCACACCCCTGGGGAAGGCCGTCCTTACATGGGCTTCATCTCAGTGGCCCATCCCAGGGAGTAAAGCTTTGCAGAGAGAAAAATGAGAGCTGCTGGAGTTGGGGCTGGCGACATACCTGAGGACCTGGATGGCGGATCCAATCAATGCTTTACAACAAATACTAGGTTTTCCTCCAAGGCCAATGCTTCCCAGAATTTTGTTGCAGGAGTTTTAGTTGCCGTTTGGCGCCACCTGGTGGCAATATAGTGCATCACCATGGAAGTCAGAAAAAGGGCTGAGGTGCCTGGGACAGGAAAGCCACAGCGAGGGGGCAGACTGGGCAGGACCCGGGCTGTGTCCGATAAAATCTGCCGGCCACAGTGTTCGCCAGCACCGCCCTCCAAGGAAGAAGCCCATTCTGCATTTACCCCTGCCGCCTTGTGGAGACTACTGTCAAATTACTGCCCTTGCACTTGAACGAAGACTATGCTGCTTCTCTGAGGTTGCGTTTATCTGGATGTGCAGGAAGTGGGGAACAAGTCTCAGTTCATGTGCCAGGGACTTGCCCTGTTTCTGCTCATCTGTGTTGTCATGCTCATAACCCACTGGCCCAGAATCTTTTTCTTTTTTTTCTAAAGAGATGGGGTTTCATTCTGTTCCTCAGGCTGGAGTACAGTGGCACAATCACTGCAGCCTCAAACTCCTGGGCTCCACAAAGCAATCCTACCCTGTCAGCCTCCTGAGTTGCTGGGACCACAGGTACATGCCACCATGCCTGGCTGAATGTCTTCACAGCAGTGCTGAGGGGCAGTGAAGAAGAGGGCCAGTTGCCTCTGTCCCCACCTGTCTCAAAGGCAGCGTCTCCTATTTGAGGCCCGTGGGGCCAGGTGGAGGTGGTGGCCTCGAGCCTGCCCTGGACTGCTGCTTTAAAGGTCAGGGGCAGGCTCAATGAAAATGTCTTAACCAGTCAGGCGCCATTGGCTGAAACCTACCTACATTTGTGAAGCCATCAGCCTGTGCTGAGGATAGTATCTATCTATATCTCGAATACTGGTGTTACAGATGGAAATGTCAAATTTCTCCTTTGTTGGAGCCTGAACCCCTTCAGTCCTAAGTGCTCTTCTATCTATAAACAGCATGAGCCAAGTCTACACAATGGGCAGAAGACCATGGTTACCCATGATGGGCTCGATTGGAGGACGGCGGGCTGGGCCAGCCCTGGTTTCCACCTGTGAGCAGGTGGGGTGTCACCTCATGGTCTCGCTCAGCAAGCTTCCTACATTTCTGAGTCACCTTTTCTGTTTATTAAGATGGAGGAATCCTAAATAGTAGTTTTATTCTTAGAGAAAGCGGATATGAACTATGGCAATCCGAATGATGTCACAGACAGGAACTGCATCCCTGCTGACCAGCGCCATTTCCAAGCCTGTTTCCTCCTCTG
Source organism: Cheracebus regulus (assembly GCA_963574635.1). Taxonomy (NCBI): domain Eukaryota; kingdom Metazoa; phylum Chordata; class Mammalia; order Primates; family Pitheciidae; genus Cheracebus; species Cheracebus regulus. The sequence goes on from CAUYQU010079745.1 coordinate 25,185, forward strand.
CAGCATGGTGCTGGTCCAGCAGCTGGCTCCTAGGGTCACAGTGAGGGCTCACCCAGCGAAGCTGGGGTTAGGGGCATTTAGCACTGTGCCTGGTGCAGGCTGATTAGGGCTGCCTTCCCTCTTCCTACTAGAAACTCCCAAGAGTGTCTAGAATGTACCTTACCCAGAATACACCTCCCACAGCTTCTGGTTCACCCGATAATCCCACACGGACACCAGGCCTTCCTCGCCTCCACTGACGATCTTCCAGTCGTCCATCTGCACAGCAGAGACCCCAAGCTGGTGGGCGGAGAGTGACAGGGCGATGTTACTGGTGCGGAGGTCATGGATCCTCACCCTGGACAGTCCCAAGAAGAGCACAGAAGGGAAATAGGGTGTCAAAGTTTGAAATGACAAACTCCCCCTCCACTGTGCTGGTCTGTGTGCAACATTGCTATGAAAAAACTCAGCTGCAAACATCAATAATAATATCAAACTTTTATCTCCTAATTAGTACACTGTCAGGGAGGACCCACAACCATCTAATCAGAATGGTTTAAAAGCATACGGAGCAAGAAAGACACAGGCCAAGAATAGTGGCTGTCCACTTTATCTGCTTAACAGGGAAGGGGCACCTGCGTCACTCAGGAGGAGGCTGAGATCTGCCTGGCTTTGTGGCTGCACAAGCGGGTTGGCCTGAGAAGTCTGTCCCAGCAGTAGCTGCACTGCCCAGCACAATAACTTTGCTGTGGGTAGAACCACCTGTTAAGGGCAAGAGCTACACAGCCAGACACTCCGGATCCCCACCCATTAGGAAAATCCACTCGACTCTGAGTTCATCGCTGTCTTGTCGGAGCTGAGGAAGGGAACGCCGTTATACCTGACTACGTGCAGCAGAGCAGGGATAAGGGCGTGTGCACTCTGTGCAGTCACTTCTTGAAATAATTACTTGCCTTATAATAATCCACATTTAAGAACCTCTTTGAAAACTACTTTTTATATATGTTGAATGTTTCACATGAGGATAAATTAGATAATGGGATAGAAATCACTTATCCAGTACAACCACCACCATACTTAGTTCCCACAATAAGCCACAAAGGCTAAAAGTAAATCCAATTCATTACATGTAATAACTGTAAAGATGTGTTTAAGAGACCCTATAATGCAAGTGGAAAAAGACAGTCCCTGCCCTGAAAAGACCCTACCATCCAGCTGGGAACAGGACAAACACAAGGATATATGATTCAGTGTGATCATAAACGCTGTCTGACCCAAAAGATGTGAAACGTGTCCCGTGCCCTAAGTCACATGCACACACACACACCCACACACCCATCAATTTTCTAAGTTCTGAGGGAAAATTATTTTGAACCAAAAATTCTAAACCTAGCTTAGCTACCAAGTTGGAAGGCATAATAAAGACTTTTTTTCTTTAACAGAAAAGGACTCACAGTGGACTACCTGCAGATACTCTCTGAAAGAGTGACATAGCAATATACCAGAACAAGAAGACATATGGCTTAAGTGGGACCTCACGTGTCTGCTGGGTCCATAGAGGCACACAGGGCAAACCTACCTATTAACAAGAAGAGCTGCCAATGGATCACAAAGTAAAAATACATGCTACGCATGAAAAACACATTTGCACACGAGGAGGAAATGTTACAATTGTTATACTAGAAAAGGCAAACTTCAAGGCAAAAAGCATGAGTTGAGAGCACTTTATGAAAGTGAAGGGGGCAGTTTACTCAACGTTTGGTCAGACTAACCTGGAAAAAACAAAACTACAGGGATCAAATTTCTTTTGTACAGGTTTTGTTTTTACTATTTTTAAAGACAGGGTCTCAGTCCCGTCTGGAATGTAATGGCACCATTGCTCACTGCAGCCTCAATTTCCTAGACTCAGGTGATCGTCTAGCCTCCCAAGTAGCTGGACTACAAGCATGTGCCACCATGCCCGGCTAATTTTTTTTTTTTTTTTTTTTTTTTTTTTTTTTTTTTAGTAGAGACGGTTTTGTCATGTTGCTCAGGCTGGTCTTGAACTCCTGGGCTCAAGGAACCCACCTGCCTCAGCCTCCTAAAGTGCTGGGAATTATAGGCATGTGCCACTGCACCCAGCCTATTTTTGTCTTGTTTCTTTAGTCATTATAATCTATTCAGGTTTTCTATTTCTTGAATTAATTTTTAAAATCTCCAAATCTGAAAATTTAGATGAATAAATGGCTTTCTGGGAAAATAAGAATTATCAAAACAAATCCCCAGGGGACAGAAAATCATTTTCATCCCCTATTCCTTCCTGTCTCCATTGTTAAGCACAATTATTGGCATAAAAGAGGTTTTTAATACCCATTTTTAGACTGCATTCTAGCCTGGGCAATAAAACAAGAATCCCGTTCTCTCTCCCTCTTTCTCTCTTTCATTCTTT
>CAUYQU010079748.1:0-25834 GCA_963574635.1 Cheracebus regulus
AAAAGAAGACATATATGAGGCCAACAAACATATGAAAAAATGCTCATCATCACTGGTCATTAGAGAAATGCAAATCAAAACCACACTGAGATACCATCTCATGCCAGTTAGAATGGTGATCATTAAAAAATCTGGAGACAACAGATGCTAGAGAGGATGTGGAGAAATAGGAAGACTTTTACACTGTTGGTGGGAGTGCAAATTAGTGCAACCACTGTGGAAGACAGTGTGGCACTTCCTCAAGGACCTAGAAATAGAAATTCCATTTGACCCAGCAATCCCATTACTGGGTATATATCCAAAGGATTATAGATCATTCCATTATAAAGACACATGCACACGTATGTTCATTGTGGCACTGTTTACAATAGCAAAGACCTGGAACCAACCCAAATGCCCATCAGTGATACACTGGACAAGGAATATGTGGCACATATATACCATGGAATACTATGCATCCATAAAAAACGATGAGTTCATGTCCTTTGTAGGGACATGGATGAACCTGGAAACCATCATTCTCAGCAAACTGACGCAAGAACAGAAAATCAAACACTGCATGTTCTCACTCATAGGTGGGTATTGAACAATGAGAACACATGGACACAGGGAGGGGAGCATCACACTGGGATGTACTGAGGGGGGCCTAGGGGAAGGATAGCAGGCGGTAGGGATTTAGCGAGGGATAACATGAGGAGAAATGCCACATATAGGTGACAGGGATGGAGGCAGCAAACCACATTGCAGTGTATGTACCCATGCAACAATCCTGCATGTTCTGCACATGTACCCCAGAACCTAAAGTGCAATAAAATAAATTTAAATATATATATATACACATATATAATACATTCACATATATTAATGCAATTTTAAAATTAAAAACTTATTTACATTGATTATTTGAATACTGAATATCACATAATCATAATAATTATTCTTGGTATATAACCATATCACTGAATCTATGTTTATATCTCTCTCTAATGCATGTTATAGGTACTTTCTAAAGAATGTATTTTTATATATCTTATTTCTTCACAGAACTGACTGGAATCTTCAAAATTACATTTTAAGGTTCCTAATTTTGAAATTGTTGACATTTGCAACTAACTCTTCTCTCTAGATCACACCATTTTTGACAAAATATTCTTTCTACTGTTACAAAAATATCTGAATAGATAGGAACAGACTGCTAAGTGGAGAATATTCTCAATTCTAATTTTTTCATATTGAAATTTGTAAATACTTTTATCCAGATATTTTTACTGTTACTGCTTAGTGCCTCCCCTCAAACTATGCTTTGTCAGCAAATATTGAAAGACAACTTTCATCAAATACCTTGTTTTGGTATATGATTCTTTTGAAAATCATAGAACTTCCTTCTTAATGTTGTTATATTCTGATACAGAATATAATATCAAATTAAAAACAGGAGCATCATCAAGTGATTCTCCCCAGAAAACAAGATAGTTTAAGTGCAATCACAGGTTTTCAAAATTAAATCTTACATACAATTTGAGCTACAATAAGAAAGAATGAGATTATGTCCTTTGGAGGGCCATGGATGGAGCTGGAGTCCATTATTCTTAGCAAACCAATGCAGGAACAGAAAACCAATATTGCATGTTTTCACTTACAAGTGGAAGCTAAATCATGAGAACACATGGACACATAGAGAGGAACTACACACAACTGGGGCCTATCAGAGGGTAGGGGGTGGGAAGAGAGAGAGAGCCAGGAAAAATAACTAATGGGAACTAGGTTTAACACCTGGGTGATGAAATAATCTGCATCAAAAAAAAGAGACAAGTTTACCTATGTAACAAACCTGCAATATGCACCTCTGAACTTAAAATATAATTAAAAAAAAATTTTGAGCTTTCAAATTTTAATTTATTCAGTTTCTTCCATGCTTTTATAAGAACAAATTTCAATGCCTATATTCATGCTTTGCTTTCAATAATTGTAATTTTCTAAAAGCTTATGTTTTGGGGGTTTTCAATTTTTGAATACTTTGATTAAATGTTTCTAACTGATTTTAAATAAAACTGCAACCAAATGACTCATTTACCGAGGAAATGAATCCCATTGTAGGACACTCGGGTTTATTTACAAGTTAGGGCTTCAGGGCCTCAGATATTTTTGGGTGTGATTGAAGCTGGCCAACAAAAGAAAGTCTGTGATACTGGAGGATTTTTTTACTTTTTAAAATTTAATGTCAGTTTTATCATGTTTTTTCAGTTCAGTTTTTCTGTGTGTTTATGTGTGTGTATGTACCTATAAAATTTGATAACTGGATCATCTATTTGTATTGTTAGTATGTTCTAGTTTCTTGGGACTCAATTATGGACACATCAATTATTTTTATACCACAACCTGTTTCAAATACATTTCTGCTCCATAAATCTAACATTGTTGTCACCATGACACGGGTCTGCCATATTTGTAATCACTTTGAAAACAAATAACTTTACCATCAATGTTGAACTTTCAAACTGAATTTATATTAACTTTCACAATAAGATCAAGCTTAATTTAATTCAATGCAGTCATCAAAATGTTATTGGAATTACCTAACTATGTATTTGAAGCATCCATGATAGGCAGAATATTGAGCCTTTAAAGATGTTTACATCCTAATCCTCAGAACCTATACAGGTTACTTTACTTGGCAAAGGGACTTTGAAGATGTGATTAAGAATCTTTAAGTAAAGGGATTATGCTGAATTATACAAGTGAGCCCAAACACCAGGGTCATTACAAGAGGGAAGCAAGAGGGTCAATGTCAGCAAAAGGATATATGTCAACAGAAGCTCAGGTTAAAGTGATGGTCTTTCACAGGATCACAAGCCAAGGAGTGCAGGGGGCCTCTAGAAACAGTAAAAGGCAAAACAAAACAAAAAACAAAACAAAACAAACAAAAAAACACAGATTCTTCTGTAGAACTTTCAGAAAAATACAGACCTGCTGACACCTTGATTTTAATCTGTTAGATTCATTTCAGAATTCTGACCTCCAGGACTGTAAAATAACACACTTATATTAATTAATTTTTCTTACGAGTACAAGGAAACCTAAATTTAACAATAAGTGGGACTGGCGTGGTGCCTCACGCCTATAATCCCAGCACTTGAGGAGGCAGGGGTGGGCAGATCTCTTAAGGCCAGGAGTTTGAGACCAGCCTGGCCAACATGGTGAAACCTAATCTCTACTCAAAATACAAAAATCAGCCTGGGGGACAGAGCAAGACTCTTGTCTCAAAAAATAATAATAAATAATACAATAAATAAATTTTTGAAAATTAAATAAAAATAAAAATAAGTGAAATTAATTTAAAATAGTGGACACGATCTAAATGAAAACTGTTCACAATAATATAAAAACACACCTTTTATAGCTTTAGCATGTACCTCTTTAGCATGTGCTAAATGAAGATGTTCATCATCTTCATGAACAGTCTTCTTAAAATAACTATCACCTTTTGACGTAGAAGCTACCTACTATTGAATCTTCAACAGATTTGGGTCTTCTGGTTGTCATGCAGCTAGTGATTTCAATATCCACATTAAGTAGTAAATACTAATAAATATTCATTATCAAATTTTTAGAAGTTCACCAATTGATTAATTTACTTATATATTTACCTTTTTGCTACAGAAAGAATTTATTGCAAAAAAAAAAAAGCTTTTCCAAAACATAAAATAAATAAGTGGCTGGGCACGGTGGCTCACGCCTGTAATCCCAGCACTTTGGGAGGCTGAGGCAGGTAGATCACGAGGTCAAGAGAGGACCATCGTGGCCAACATGGTGAAACCCCATCTCTATTAAAAACACAAAAATTAGCTGGGCATGGTGGCACATGCCTGTAGTCCCAGCTACTCGGGGGGCTGAGACAGGAGAACTGCTTTAACCTGGGAGACAGAGGTTGTAGTGAGCCAAGATGGTGCCACTACACTCCAGCCTGCTGCCTGGTGACAGAGCAAGGCTCTGTCTCAAAAAATAAATAAATAAATAAATAAGCAGGTGCACATTTCTACTATGATAAATGACAAAACTACATTGAGAGCAACTGGCCTTTCCTGATAAACTCAAACTAGAAAGATTTCTCAGCTTCTGTTTCCCACACAAAATGTTTAAGATAAACCTATTTCATAATAATCCAAATTTCCCCCACTCATCTCACTGATAAAATTCCTTGTGGCCTCAAACATTTTGAAGGTATTAATATAAACATAGGCACGACTGGCTGCCAACCAATTTATTGATAGGGACATCAGTGCTGAATACTTCTCCTAGTGCCACTCCGCATCAGGAGCTACGCGTGCCCAGCCCACATTCCCCTGTGCACTTCGTTTTCCCGTCAAATCCTGATATACTGTCCTTGAAAGGTAGACGTTAGTTAAATATTATCTGTAAAGGGTCAAGAAAAAATAGCAAGATTATTCCTGGTGAACTCCAAAGGTAGTCTCAATGAACACAGGAAGAGACCAAGGCCACAGCTGCAAATCAAAGGGAGGTTTACCAAATCCATCATGGCTTATGTAATACCTCACTTTAAAAAGAAAAGAAAAGAAAAAAAATCTGGAGCTAAATTAGCCATTCAAGACCTATGATCACCCTATTTGTGTTTATTATCTCATGGAATTCACAGAAGAGCCATACTAAATTGAGTCTACCCATCTTTGGGTAAAGAAACTGACAAGATTCCACAGTTATAATAGGGGGAAGCAGGATTTGAATCAAGGCTGTACAGCTGCAAGACTACTGTTCCTACCCACCATTCTGAATGCCTCAATATCTGACAAAGCTCCCAGAATTTGAACCGTAGCTGTCCAGCTTCAGGGATAGTGCTTCTATCCACCCTTGCTGCCAGTTTTTAAGAATTGCTCTTCCTGGGCTCCTTCCTGGCCCTTCTCTCTCAACCAAGGATCTTCCAGCCTGCGGTCTACTCTCTGCTTTCAAGACTTTGACTTGGCTCTCCCTGGTGGATAGATTTTTGGATTTTTGTCTCCATAGCCCTTCAATCTAAATATAATTTGCTTTTATAGTCTAATTTCCTTAAAAGGGCATGATGTCTGATGGTGCTAGTCTTTCCATTTTTATTTACTTAACTTTTTTATTTAACTGAAGAACAATTTTGTCTTTTCTGACATGGATATCACAGATCGATTTTCTGGTGGCTTGCATGGGATCACTATTTGGTCTCTAAGTAACTGAAAAAGTAGCTACATGGTCAGTACAGCTTGCCTCCAAAAACTACCTCAAGTGTCAGATACATAACAAATAATAACTCAAAGGTGAGCGAAGCTAACCAGAAATACACTCTGGTAATACATGTAAAAATTTGGACAATAAAAGATGGTCAGAGGGAGAATCTGACTAAATCTTTTGATTTCAAACAAATAACAATCATCATGATCCTAGCATTTTATTCAGAGTGTACCAGAGGGAAGTCATCACTGCTTGTACTTTACCGCACTCATCTCTACTGTGTATCTTTCCCGGGTGTGTCAGTGCATGTGCACTTAAGCACTAACTGCTGACTCTTGTTAAATGTATAATCACTCCTGCAGTCATACATACCACACCTTACTTTGTACAGTTGACTTGAGCAACATGAGTTTGAATTGCAGAGGTCTGCTTCAATGCAGATTTTTTTTTTTTCAATAAATGCAGTGGGCCCTCCACATCTGCAGGTTCCTCATTCTCAATCAAATGCAAATCAAACACATAGTATTCCTGGGATGCAAAATCTGTGGGCACAAGGGTCAGCTTTTTGTTATCTATGGTTCAGCAGAGCCCATTGTGGGACTTGAGCATGCATGGATTTTGGTATGTAAGGGGGTCCTGGAACCAATCCTCCCCCCACAATACGAAGAAACAACTGTATTTGGCATTATGCTAATTCTGTAGAAATAATATCCTTCTCTAGAAAATCTTATAATGGAGAAAGAGAAAATTACATTCACTAATCTTATAAAACTAACTTTTAAAAATTAAATATAGTCAGTGAAACTAATGCCTTTTTTGGCACTTAATAGTCTATGTGATAACATGAAGACTCTGGCAAAGCATTTATCAAATGAGCTCAATGCTTCAACTTGGTATCTCTAAAAAGCAACACTCACGGCTGAGTAGCAAGTCACATAAAACAACTTCAATCTCAATATGTGGGAACAGTCTAAATTCTTAGAATCCCTAAGCAGTTTCACAGACTCTTTTTTGGCAGAACCACGAACTGGGGAAATCGGATATCATGCTTTTGAGATCCTATTTGGAGTTCTTCTAAATGGTAAGCTTGAGCATCTCTGCATAGAACACGTGATTCATTTCCCATTTCAGTTGGATCACAGACAATCTGCTAACATCTGCCTGCAAAAATCCAGAGCAGATTTCTTAAGAGACTATGGTACCAATTACAGGTTACAGAAAAACTGGTTACATTGTCATTATTTTACCAATAGGTGGCACTGTGGGCAATGATATAGAGTCAGTGTGACACTACATTAACAGAAAAACTAGAAAAAGGTATTTTTGGTGGCGAGTGTGGGGAGGGGGCAGGAAAAAATATCCCATCTTGTTTAAAAGTATCTTACTCCCATAAATATTTTCATAGTCGTATAATTATTGTAGTTTATATAAGTTATGCAACTATATTATTTTATAACTACTGCTATTTTTTCCTTCCTTCATACCTTGCTTCACCAAAGTCTGTTAGACTAACCCGGTTTTACATCTAGTAAATGAGAAGGTTGGATTAGCTCAGGAGTAGAAAACTCAAGTGCCTGTTAGAGCGGGTAGCTTATTTAAATGAATTCAGAGGTTCTAAAGTAAGAGGATAATGAGGCTAAGTGGTACCCATCCAAAATAATTTTCTTTTCAATGTTCTCATTTGTTTTCTGGTTGTTGGCTTTAAAAACAAAAACAAAAAACAGTAAACCAAAGTAAAAAGGTCTTAGGGAATAAATTTTCAACTTCTTGATTAGATGATGTCTACAAGCTCCTCCAGCTATGGAACACTATAATGGATTCTAGATTCTACTAGGAGAATATCCATATAAAACTACACATATTTCTTATGTATATACGTTAATACACATAATTCTTATATCCTTATGATAGCTCTGTTTATACTTAATGTGAAACAATGTACAAAGATATTATTTCCCTTGCATCAAAACTCAGGACAATATGAAATGAATTTAGAGGTCATAAGATTCAATTATCTTCCAACTTCTTCCATCATAAGTAACAGTGTGACCACCCACTTGGGTCTCTCCTGTTAGAAATCTTGGCATCATCTGTTATATTTCAATCTCCTTCACCTCTGAAATTTCATCAGTCACTATGCCTAACAAATTTTACCTCCAAACTCTCTTCCTATTTTATTTCTCATTTTTAACCCTCTGACTCCTGCCCTAATTCAAACACTCACTGCCTAGATCTCAACAGACTGAATAAACCCAACTGGAGCAGTGAGTATCTGGGGGGAAGGAAAAAAAATGTGAACGACTTAGGAGGCATCAAAGCTGGAATTGAGATACAAACTCTAACCAGTCATTACCCTTCCAATCTTGTCTCTTGCCTGTTACCTCAACATACTCTACATTTTCATCTTCAGTTGCACAGCAGTACTCACTGTTATTACAACTACCCATATGACACTCTTTGATGGGTTTCACAAACTGTAATCTTGACTGCCTAGCAAATTCCTAGGTATCTTTCAAGATACAGCTCAACTATTTTCTCCACCACAAAGTCTTCTCCAATTTTCACATAACACTATCACAACATACAGAGTAGTCTATGAGAGAAGAGTTTGTCACTCATCTTTAGTTAATTACTGAAACACCTGAAATAAATTGTCTAAAAATCAGTCTGTCTGGTTTTGAATTCCAGCTCTACCACTTAGTAACCATAAGATTTTGAACAAGGTAGCATAACTTTTAAGCCCCATGTACTCATCTAATAATAGATGTCATAAGACTGCTGTGAGGAGAAGGTGAGAAAATAACTATTAAGCACTTACTACAGTATTTGGCACAGGTAACCCACTTCACCATTTAGTTGTTAACATAGTCATCTGTAAAATACTGGGCTTGGACCAGAAGGCCGATGTAATCCCTTCTACCTCTAAGATTGTTTGACTCTATGTCCTGATTAAAGTGGAATTATTAATATTTGATGCTGTTAAACAAAATAGTTCTGTAGCAGCAGTCAGTAAAAGTTGTAGCCCTGATAGTAAATCACATCATTTTACTGAACTTGAAATGTATAATTGCCTTAGTAATTTATGTAAAATATATATAATTGCCTTAGTAATTTACGTTTCCCTGACATAGGCTTCCCATCCAACACTCATGTGTACACATATTCGACAAAAAAAAATTCTGTAGACGTCCAACTGATTTAAAAAACTAAAAAACTGACTACCCATTCCTTGGAATACTTGAAAATCATCATGGGCCACAAAGGACCAAGTTATCCTAAAACACTCTGGCCCAGTGTTTATCTCTATCCCTCTGAATCTTCATAACCCTTGCCCATAGTCCCAACACACACATGTATACACACTATCAACTTCCTTCATATATCCTGGATTTTCTTTTTTTGTTCCTTTCCTTGTTTCTATAATCGCAAATTCTCTGAAAGTTCTAAGCTCTTTTTTCTTGATTTGATTTTTCATAAGAACTACCCTGATAATGGCCCAGGAGGCCTGAGTGATGGGAAAAATTGAATAAGGTAGGAAGGATAGCAATTCTTGTGGATGATAGATTTGGTAAAATAATTTCTCTTGTATCACAATAAGCGTTCATTTTCATTCTAGGGAACATGTACTATAGTCAAAACTCTTTTACCAGATAAACAAAGTTGATAAAATACTTCTATTTTAATCAAATTAAAGAAGGCTTGTTAAATAAAAAAAACTAAGGTAAAAAATTATCAATGATACTTTGAGAATTTTACCCTTTACTTTGTTATTCATTCAAAAAGCATCATTCAACTGAGCATCTAAGTGACTGGCACTGTCTTTAAAGTGTCTCAGACTTGAGGTAGCTTACAGACTATTGGAAATACAAATGTGTAACAACAACTATATGTCCTATACTATTATGTATTAAGTTACAAACTGTGATTTCATTGGATAAAAAGAAATGTTTTACTAGCTCCATATAGTCCTAAGCAGAGGATAACTGAACATATATTTTGTAATTTATAAGGTATACAGAGATTCTCTCTCTTATTCTGGAAAAAAAGAAAATACAGATACTCAAGGTGAAAAAATTCAGACCCGAATGACCCAATGACAATTTACAGTTTTAAAATATTTTTCACAGTCGGGCACAATGGCTCATGGCTATAATCTCAGCAATTGGGGAAGCCAATGTGGGAAGACTGTTTGAGCCCAGGAGTTCAAGACAAGTCTGAGCAACATAGGGAGACCTTGTATCCATAGAAAAATTTAAAAATTAGCCATATATGGTAGTACGTGCCTGTGGTCCCAGCTACTGTAGATGCGGAGGCAGGAGAATCACTTGAGCCCAGGAATATGACGTTGTAATGAGCTGTGATTGTATCACTGTACTAGACCAGCCTGACAGAGTGAGACCCTGAGGAAGAGAGAGAGAGAAGAGGAAGGATGAGGAGGAGGAGGAGAGGCAGGGGGAGGGAGGGAAGGAGAAAGGAAGGAAGGAAGGAAGGAAGGAAGGAAGGAAGGAAGGAAGGAAGGAAGGAAGGAAGGAAGGAAAAGGAAGAATGAAGGAGGGAAGGAGGGAAAGAAGAAAAAGGAAAGAAGGAGGGAAGGAAGGAAGGAAAGAAAAAAAGAAAGAAAGAAAGAAAGAGAAAAGAAAGAAAGAAGGAAAAAGAAAGAAAGAAAGAGAAAGAAAGTTGTCCTCAAAATTTACCTTCAATACTCCCCAGATTCTCAATTCTCACATTTCAGAGCTAGTAACACATAGACCTGGAGAGTACCAGTGGATATGGTATGAACATAAAGAATTCAATGGTTCACAAGGGCGTAAGGAAAAAATAAAAAGAGAAATAATTACATGGTATATAGTGAATATGAGTGGGAAAACTTAATTTTAAAATTTGTGAATGTAAAAAAAAAGAGAGAAGAGCTTTAAATTTAGAATATGAAATAGTTCATTTATGTATTGGTTGCCATAGTTTCAAATAAAACAACTGATAACTCAGTAAAGTTGTAAATCTGAATTACTTTTATGTCAAATATTTCAAAGCCACAGAGTATAATTAAAATATCCTCAGCTCATTGTCTTCAAATTTCAACTAAATATCCAAAAAATGAATGGTGGAATCTTGGAAACTATCCTAAATTCTTTTACATTTAAGTATCAATTGGGCAGATTCTCATTTTGCTTCCTATTTCAGATTTTTGAATTATCATTCAAAAATAATTAATAATACATACATAATGATTATATGGTATTAATAATAATATATACATTATTAATAAATAATTAATATAGATAGTATTGTTGTAACACCAGCTATGCATTCCTGAGGAAATTTGTGTCCAATAAAATTGCATGCTAAGAATAACAGAATTTATGGGGAAAGTATATCACTCAAAACTACAGAATGATAAAACAAAAATACCAACAAAATAATAATAAAAATACTAGCACAATTAAATCTTTACTGACATTTACAACAAGAAGTCACTGTGGTTCATTTGTGATATCCTACATCACAGAGATCATATCCGTCAAGATGTGGTTCCTTAAAGAAACGTGTTTCCATGGTGAAACCCTGTCTCTACTAAAAATATAAAAAATTAGCCAGGCATAGTGGTGTGCACCTGTAGTCCTAGCTACTCAGGAGGCTGAGGCAGGAGAATTGCTTGAACCCAGGAGGTGGAGGTTGCAGTGAGCTGAGATTGTGTCACTGCACTCCAGCCTGGGCGACAGAGAGTGACTCTGTCTCAAAAAACAAAGAAAAGAAAAATGTTTCTAATTAGAGATCAACTTCATCAAAATCAAAAATAGGATCCAAAGGTAGCCTTCTTCATCAGTCTTTTCTCCCTTACATACAAAACAAATGCCTTTTAATCTTCTTCCCCTGTACTTGCAGCTTCCCCAGAAGCTTGTCATGTGAAAAGAGAAGAATAGTGGCTATGAAAGCTACTAAATTAGCTCTTCCTGCACAAACAGAAGGTGTGTTGTAAGTCCTTCTCTTCGACTATAAAAACAATACAAAACAAACAAAAAACCACTTTAAAACATTAACACTGTGGAAAAATTATACATAAATTCTAACAAATTCTATATTATACTGATCATTCTCCACTTTGTCAACCATGTATAAACTAGTTAACATTAAGAGAACATGAATAATGCAGAAAAGATTGTATTGGACTAATGATTCCCAGACATAGATTTTTAATCTAAAAGGATTTGACAACATTAAAAAGCCATTCATCATAATAACAAAATCAGATGACATTCTGCCTACCAAATCTTCATTTGAGTGCTACTTAATATGCTGAAGCTTACAAAACAGTTAACAAATGCATGGATAAATTGATTTTCAGAATTATTGATCTTTTAAATAGCTAAAAAGTTAATACACTATTATAAGTACAGTATATATGAAAAATGATTGATTTATTTTGGTACTTCAATATGCTTTACCAACCTATGAAATGATAGATCTTTTTCTATGAAAAGAAGATCATGATCCTGAGCACCTGTTCCTGTAATACCTTGACTTTAAAGGACTGTCAAATACTGATGAATGGGGCAGGTTTGCTGATGTTGATCCCTGGAAAGGGTTGCCAATAGACACAACTTCCCACTAATTGGTCTCAGGCTAGAGACCAATTTGGGATGGCTCTCCTGGTACAAACCTGGATACCACTTTGCAAAGTCTCCCCAGTAGATTGCATCCCACAGGCCAAAGAAATAATCTGAAAAACGGACAAGATTATTTAAAAAAAAAAACACACAAAAACCTGAAGTGACAGGTGCAACAAACATTTGACTATTGAAATGACAGTATGGCCTTTGTTTTTTAAAACTCCAGCAGAAAGAAAGATGGTAAGGTAGAAATAATAAAAGCAAAATGTTGATAATTACTGAAGCCGAGTGATAGGTACATGGTTGAGAGGTGATTACACTATTCTCTCCATTTTTGTAAATTTAGAACTTTCTATCTGCAGATAGGAGAAAAAAGAAACCATAAGCAATACCAAGTCTATTCTGTTTAGCAGAGTTAATATTACAGTTACAAATTTAAATAAACAAAAATAAAAGTCTCTGGTCAGTTATTGAGTTTATAAATTCCTATGGTTTACAAATTGCCAAGACACATATATATGACTCCTCCAGAAATCAAGTTCTCAGAACATAGGCATCTATGTTCAGAGAATTTCATTAAGCTGAAGTGTCATATGTTATCTAAGTGTTTTGCTCAGACACATACAAATACAAAGCATTTTAAGTGTGGTAAACAAACTGAATCTAACAACCACTGTGTGTAAAATACAGAGTTTCTTATAAGAAAGTACAAAATTTTTTTATTATAAACATTCATCTTTCAAAGCACTTGTATTTCTTTTTTTAATTTTAGTAAATTCAGTAAGGCATAATCCTAGCAATGTTGGTCTAGAAATGCAAATCATTAATTTAATTCTTAGTTCCTAGGCAAAATCGGAAAAGGAAAGACTGCATTCATCTCTACTTCTGGTTCATTTCATATTCAGACAAAACACCTACTTATGTACGAACAATCCAGAAAATTGAGCCTATTATTTTCAATGGATTATTGCACAACTGTCATTTCAAAAACATTTTCTAAAAATTTGGAGAGTACTATGATTTTCATGTTTTTTAAGAAAATTTGAAATCCTCTAACTTTCTTATATAAACACATTTATGAACTTATGATTCCACTGGAATCAAATGCACAGACTTCTTGATAGAAATATAGGTGTTGTCACAATAATTTATTAGTAAATCTTTAATAATAAGGAGAGAAAAATTCCTTCATCCCAATCCTAAAATGGATTAATAAGTGCCTCATTTCACTCAGTGGAAATCCACATCAGAAGAAAAAAGGGGCAGTTTCTTTAACACAAAGTTACCGAGATATTGATTGTCACAACCAAGAAAGCCTGTACTAATTACTGACTATGCACAGTTTGAATAATATAGAGGATACAGAATTTGAAATGAATACTGGCCAAGCTTAACTGAGAAGTACTATACCAATTACATTTTTGTTGATTTCAGTTGAAAAGATTTTAAAAAAGAAAACGATATGGTGTTTTCATGCAGAATGTTAATTTAACACTCATTCATCAAATGTTATTTAGTAAAATTTTGGAGATACCTCAGTACACAAAGACAACAGCATGTACCTCCCAAACTAACTATTGCCATGAATAATTCCTTTTCATTGGTCAGAAGCTGTTAACCACTCAGTTAACAGCCTTGGAGTGAATGGCTGGGGGAGACCAGGGAATAGGGCAAAGTAGAGAAAAGAAATTTGCTGAAAAAAAAACTTTGATGATGCCAGCGCACTACTAAAATTGGCAGTTATTGAAAACTGAATACAAGTGGAAGAAACTGACTTTCTCATACTTCAAGAGCCTGTACAAGTCACTTCTACCTCTACACTGGCATTTCTGCCTGGAAGACAGTTTGAATGTGTGTGAGATTTTGGAACATCAAGGGAAAGCACTTTTATATTATTTTCTCCTTGTAAATTTCCTACAACTTGTGAAATACAGCATGCAAATTTATAATCTTCCACTGGTGACATCCCTGCCTTTCCTGCAGCCATCATTTCTGATGTCACCAACAGGATTTTAACTACAGGAGGAGAAAATGAACTCTTAATTGAAAACAAATTTTGACTTAAACATACACAGAAAAAGCTAAAGAAATTTACAAAATTTATGCATTTGAGCAAAGAGCATTTAGAAGGAACAATAAGTATTAAAGTAGGAAATATTTTTCTGCAGCAGGCATGAGTTGGTTAGATTCACTTGGATACAATAAAAATGTATTAATCACACTGTGCCAGGCTCTGTATTAGACATGGCAACAGAGTGGTTAAGATAAATACTGCTTTGTGTTATATTCTGACCTTTAGAAATGACTTTGAGATACATAATTATTTTCATTTCCATTTTACAGATGAAGCAAATGAATCCCAATAAGGCTGTGTGGTTAAATGTTACATAATTAATAAGTGACAGGATTGGAACTCAATGAATTCATGTCCTCTGATTCTAAGTACAGTGCTCTTTCTGTGCCATGATCCATGATGCCTCCTTTAATCTCCACTTCTTTTTTTTTTTTTTTTTTAGACAGAGTCTTGCTCTGTGGCCAGGCAGGAGGCTGGAGTGCAGTGGTATGATCTCAGCTCACTGCAACCTCTGCCTCCCAGATTCAAGCAATTCTCCTGCCTCAGCCTCCTGAGTAGCTGGGACTACAGGCATGTGCCACCATGCCCAGCTAATTCTTGTATTTTTAGTAGAGATAGGGTTTCACCGTGTTGGCCAGGATGATCTCAATCTCTTGACCTCGTGATCCGCCCGCCTCAGCCTCATGGTGAGCCACTGTGCCCGGCCTTAATCTCCACTTCTAATTAAAAACTACTGCTAATATTATTTATACTAAGAACAATGACACTTAATATTTATTAAGCATTTACTATGTGTTAGGCACGGTGTTAATCTTAACAATATCTAATCTAAATGTATTCCCTAACTGAATGATCACAAAAACCTGATGAGTTAGGTATCATTACTATTATTATACCAATGAGTGAATTGAGCCACTGAAGTTAATCATATTGTGTTGTCCAAAAAGCCTAAAGTCCTTCAGCTAGTAAGTAGTAGAGCTGATTCCAAAGCCTGTGTTCACAGCCAGCACAAGTGATTCCCAAATTTGCCTGATGAAAATGCACAGTTGGATACTTAACAAAAAATACAAGTGTCCAGGCCTTTGCTCCTAGATTCTGATTTGGTAGGTCGGGCAAGACCCAAGATACAAATTTTTAACAACATTTGGACAGACATCAGGCCAGTTAAGAAAACCCACACTATATATCGAAGTTAATGTCAACTTCTCTAACTTACCCTCTAGCTGAGGGATTGGCAAGCTTTTTCTGTAAAGAGCCAGATAGTAAACATTTTAGGCTTTGCAGGCCAGTTTCTGCTGTAAATAGTTATCCCTCCTCTTGTAGTTGGAAACTAACCACAGAAAATATGCAAACACGTGGGTATGACAAGTGTCCAATAACACCTTTATGGATGCCAAAATCTGACTTTCATATAATGTTTATGTGGCATGAACTATTATTCTTTTTTGATTTATGTGGCATGAACTATTACTCTTCTTTTTTATTTCAAACAGTAAAAAATGTAAAACTATTCCTAGGTCACCAACCATGCAAAAAAAGGAGTGCAAGATTTGCCCTTTGGGCTATTTTTGACCATAACTATTCTAGTTACCTTTCTCTTAGAGGTTCGTTCCAACTAAAACAGTAGTTGATATAAAATGATCTTCCCAATTTATGCCTATTGATATTTCCAGTTATGT
Source organism: Cheracebus regulus (assembly GCA_963574635.1). Classification (NCBI taxonomy): domain Eukaryota; kingdom Metazoa; phylum Chordata; class Mammalia; order Primates; family Pitheciidae; genus Cheracebus; species Cheracebus regulus. The sequence continues at coordinate 15,576 of CAUYQU010079748.1, forward strand.
CCCATTGTTTTATTATATTTTTTTTCCTTCCTGTCTCCTGCCTTGTTATCCTGATGTCTGGAAACTATCTCATTTTAAATTCGAAGATACAAAAGAGTATTCTTCTAAAAGTTCTGTGAACAGTACCATAAGGTCTTTGGAAAAATAAACTCATAAGCAAAAATATATTTATTATAAATACATGGATTATAAGGAATAAGGACCTCTTGCAAACTATTTAGGCCATATCCAAAAGATAAGTGAATTTTATCACTTCTGTGTATTATTAGCAACAAGCATTAAGCTTAAGATTTGTAAGAGCAAAATATTTGGCAGGCAACCATTTAAGTTTATGACATTCAGATTGGCTGTGTATCTCTGGATGTCAGGAAACTTTTGCCTCATAGCTTTAATCAATATATAATCACATTCTTTTGACTTTGTACTTCACTGAATCCATTTCTAATAAGATGCTGCTACTGATCACAGCAGGAGGCAGCCAAATGCCAAGGCACATAGGGGTAAGTCTCTGGTGGAACCATACCTTCAAGCCAAAAAACAGCCTGAAGGTTGAAAGACCCAACTGCTGGTCCCAGATGAACCCCATGACCCAGAGTGAGAACTTCTGGTCCTGGTTGCCCACCTCTCCTGACTGATTTTTTCTGAATAATACCCTTTAACCAATCAAATGTTGCCTTTTCCAATACTACCTATGGCCTGCCCCTCCCCTGTTCTGAGCCCATAAAAGTCCCAGACTCAGCTACATTGGTACATTGGGGAGCTTTCCTGCCTTTGGGTAGGGGACCACCCCCATGTCCCCTCTCTGCAGAACGCCATTTCATCACTCAATAAAATTCACTGCCTTGTTCATGCTTCAATTGTCAGCATATCCTCATTCTTCTTGGATGCCAGGCAAGAGCTCAGGACACAACAAGCGTGGGTACCCAGAAAGGCTGTCCCACTGACCTTTTACCCTTCCCAGTGAAGGGCAGCCACCCCATGGGGTAAGGCCTGGGGCTGCCTGAACTGCTGACATTCAGCAGCCCATGGATGGTGGAACAAAAAGAACTAATTAGCACCCTAATATCCCCTCTGGGGTGTCAGGGTTGCGGGCACCCGTGTGCCTGGTCCGGCCACAGGCCCCACATGAAGCTGGCTCCTGCGTCATGCTTTGAGTGGCCAGCCAGATCCACACTGGCTCACTCACATGCTCCCTCCCACAAGGGGTTGAACATGGTGGGCTGAGTATGCAGAGTGTCCCTGCTGCAAGCCCAGCAAAGTGGTCAAAAGAAAATTCCTGAGTCACTACAACTTTTTCTCTTCCAAAAAGCCTCCTTTATAATTCTAATTAAAAACAAATAATTTTAAAACATGTTTTATTCAGTATGCACTTGGAACTCTGTAGTTTATCACTTGTTTTTTCTCTAGTTTATATTAATCACTAAGAGATATACTTTTTAATTGTCAAGAAGAAATATTTTGCAGGGTTTAATTACGCATTAAAGAGAAAAGATACATGTATATTTGGAACACATGAATGTATTCCAAGACTATGCTATGATTTTGTGAATAAAAGGCACTGTGACATTTGAAAGCCTAGATACTCTTACATACTTCCATGGATGGGAAGGATGTAGGAGTTATTTAGTCCAACTTTTTCTTTATTTTGTGCTTTACTCAAAATCTTCATCAAGAAAAGTAATTGTTTAAATGCCTTTAGTGACAGGAAGCTCAGTAATAACTGTAGCAGCTATCACCTTCCTCATTTTAAACTGAAATGCTCTCCTTGAAATCTTTACCCAAGTCTTCCTTGGGCATAAGCATTCCAAATATAAGTTGATGACATTACATAACAATGTATATGGAAATGCTTTTGGTATATATACATGTATCATTATATACTCTATGATAAGCATAAAGTCTTTCGGCCAAATAAACCAGGGAAAAAAGCCAGTGGTTACACCTAGCTCTGCCTCATGTGAGTGCTTTGGTTTCAGAACTGCCTAAATTACAAGTGATATATTTAGAGAAGCAAGGAGAGATCTGGTTTGAGTCAGTGAGCTCAGGAAAAAGTTTTTCGATGAATAAGTCAGCTTCATTCTTGTCTGATTTAGAACTCCAGTACTGAACGACTCATCCCATGTATGCAGGATTTTTCTAAACACCAAATTCAAAGTAGAGGTTTGAGGCTAAACTTGGAATTCCATGCAAAGGTTGGAAACAGGAAAGGCTAGAAAGATGAGTTTAACTTTCATTCAACTGGACACAATAAGGATGAAAATGGAATATCCTGAAAAATTTCTTTCAGCTCCTTGCCCCCAGGAATCTAGTTTGAATAGACTAAACAGTTGAGGCAATAATATCTTGTGATACCTCAAGACTATCTTGACTGAAGTCCTCATTCTTATCTAGCCACAGAAATAGTCTACACTCCAGCTAGTAGGACAATCATCCAGAAAATGTGTATACAGATGCAGATTCTTGCAGTAGTCAAAAGCTACTGAATCACCAACAAATAACATGTATAAGATGTAAAACTGAGCTATTTTATCTCAGTTTCCTTCTATACAAATAGCAATGACAATAGCACTTACCATATAGGGCTGTTTTGAAGACCGAATGAGTTAATGCATGCAAAGTAGTTAGAACAGTACTTGGTTGGGAGGCCAAGGCGGAAAGATTGTTTGAGGCCAAGAGTTTGAGACCAGCCTGGGCAACAAAGTGAGACACTCCCCCCACCCCCACAATAAATACATTTTATTTATTACTTACTATTTATTGTATTAATAGATAAATAAATAAAAATTTAAAAAAGAACAGTTCTTGGCACAGATTGTGTAAACAAATGCTACTTATTCCCAAAATAATATATCTGTATGTAAATATTTACTAAACTTCAAGGTAATTATAGATTTTTGTGTTTGTGGCAAACTGTAAACTCTTGAAGGCTGGAAGTCTTATGTTAATTACTGGCTTAATTATTGTGTTATTAATAACCTGAATACAGCTTTGAATACACTGTGTGTCATCAATAAATGTTTATGAAAATAATGGGCTAAATAGTATTCATATTCCATTTAGTAAGTTACTCTTTAGATAATTTGTAAATAAAAACTTTGATATGGCAAAGTTACGATAGCTAGTTTGGGGTTTCATCATATAGTAAACTATAGAATCTAAAAGCTTTCCCTTCATTATTGAGGGAATGATATATTGAATCATATAAACAGCTTGTTAAAATCTCTCTTGGCTACTTAAAAGACTCACATTAAAACTTACAAACAGGACAATAAGCAGTAGTGAGTAAGTCAAGAAACTGACATACTGTTATGATCCTGCAAAAGCAATCTCTGTCAACTAATGAATCTCCAGGACTATTTCTTCAGTAGTTTGCATAAGAATTTTAAGTTTCATTTTTATCTTGAACAGTTACGTAGAAAGCATTTTAAAAGTGTACCCAAACTTGATCCTAGACAGGAACTGCCAAATGAAGCTCACTTGGTCAGACAGCAAAAATGGCTGAATTTGTTTAACAGTGACTATGTTTATAATATGGCTTTACTCATTTTACAAAATTCCTTGGCACAGATTAAATCAAAGTCTCAAGTTTAAATAAGGAAATGTCAAGTTGTTTTCTATTTGCATGGCAAAGAACTCAGAAGACTCCATAGAGGCCATGGAATTCCCAGAAATGCTAAATTGGAATTCAGAATGTTGGTGGTTTTGAAACTGGATGGACAAACTTATCATAAGTTTACTTGGAAGCAAACTGAGGAACCCCCTGGTGGAAAACCCAGTTTAAGGGAAGATGCATAGACAATAAAATCTATTGTCAAAACCTTAGTTAGCAATGGAAAACAGAAATGCAGATAGATGTTACTTGAACCTATGTCAGGGATACGGACTAGATCTTAAAACTCAGTAGAGAGTGACACAAATGAAGGCCAGAGGAACTATTCCAAAAGGTAGTTTTTGAGATTTGGGACACAAATGATATTACTTCAAAAACCAGATGATAAATTGTGACATGGCAAAAATTCGGGAAGAAGTCTTCTCATTTCTGTATGGGTCATGGTGTGGTTCTAATGCAGTGAGGTCTAAATGGGGCACCATGCATCTCTGCCAACCCCAGCAGACAATGACCCAGCAGTTAAACCATGCTCTTTATGGTTACTAGGTGCCTCTCACAAGCACTCTGTGGGCTAATCCACTAGGAAATCTGAGAAGACACCCTCTGACATGCTGAGGAAGTTCAGAGTAAAAAGGGCTATTCCTGTAAACATGATTTCATTTATGTCTGCAGGTAAATCGAACCTAGAGACTTTTGGATTAAACAAGGGACATTATATTAATTGAGAATTATTTTATCAAAACTACAATTCTGGAAGCAAGAAGTTCTCAATAAGCAGGCTGTACTCTATCTAGCCAATCTTATCTCTGATACCTTAACACACCTTTAATTCCTGAATGGCTATGACTGTACACATGTTGTGAGCATTTATTGCTTTTCTTTTTATTTCCTTCTGATCTATAATGCTCTTTTACTCTATTATGCCAATCTGAACCAAATTTCTTTTCTTTATTTATTTATAGACATGAGGTCTCCCTATGTTTCCCAGGCTGGTCTTGAACTACTGGTCTTAAGTGATCCTCCTGCCTTGGCCTCCCAAAGTGATGGGATTATATGTGTGAGCTACTGTGCCTGGCCTAAACCAAATTTCTTATTCAAAGCCCTATGCAACTAGGTTTATGCCTTCCATTAAGCCCTGTCTCACAATTATAGTCCTCAAAAATGCAAATCATCCCTTTTTGAATCTTGCCTCCTAAAAGACAACATATATGCTATTATGTTTTATGTGTTAAATATTTCTTAAATGTTTATATGAACTCCTTAATTAAATTGCAGGCTTCATGAAGGCAGAATTTAAGTCTTAGATGTCCATATTGAATGCAATCTTCAGTCCAGTGCCAAACCTAAAGTTCGGACATGTAGAAGACAAAGACACTAAAATGAAAACCATGTAGTTGACATCAAACTTTTTTGTTATGGTGCAAGTCTTATTATGATATCACTGGGGGAGGCATTCAGAAACATGCACACAAATAATTCATACTATTTTGGTTATCTTATACTTTGTAGTCCTTATTGAATCAATGTTTTAAAGAATTAACTAAAATTCACTTTGAAAAGATTGCCTACAGTTAATTCATGAATAAATAGCCAAGAGATATGAGTCTATTTTCAGACTATGTGACCAAGAGTGGTTTTTGTGAATCTCCTTCTTAAGTAATTTTAAAAAGGTTGTGATGGTGATGATGGCCTTCAAACTAACTGGCTCATTGAAACTCTGTCTTCAACAACTCAGATAAGTAATAGTCTATTTCTCAGGTCACCATGACTGAATTTAAATAGGACAAAAAGTACAGTATTTGTATTATTTTAAAATTTCAATTTACACACACAAAAGTTTCATTAAATAATACCTGAATTACATACAATCCAAAACTCTTATCTCTTGCAGTGTATTTTTGATATTTTCTATCCTATTCTTTGTTAAATGTTGGTGATAGCTCAATATATCAATTTAACTAAGTTCATTAATGGGCAACTAACTAGAGTTAAAAAAATACTACTTAGGAATTGGGCAAAAATAAACAGTAAATGTATTTTTTTTAAGTAGGAATGTAAATATCAGTCAGAAAAGCCACTTTCCTATCTTCGAAGTCAAATCTAAGAAGAAACTGTCCTCTGTATGGCAGTGAAATATTTTCAATACTTGAAACTCCTGAAACACATTTTTTGAATCATGCTGAACTAGCACTTGTTTGAGGTAACAATTTAAATAATTTAATATATATCATAAATTGTGAAATGTTTTCATAAACTTCTATTCTTTCATCAAAAATATACAATAAAAAAATTAATACCATAAATACAAAAGTAATAATAAATATAAGAAACCAAGGAATAAAACTTAGTACATATGTATAAGTCTTTAAAGAAAATTATAAAATTTATTAATGACATAAAAATATGGATTAATAGATTTATATTTGTGGATAAGAGCACAATATTATAAAAAGCTGAAATTATATCTATAAATTAATACACCAAATCATAATTTTTTAATAAAATTCACAACTGGATTAATGTCATTGTTGAGGGGTGGGGCACTTAACAAGTTGATTATAAAATTCATATGGAAAGCAAAGGGCCAAGACAATTTTGAAAAATGATGAGGAAAGGGGACCATCAATATTATTCTCAATTATGCTACTTTCCATAAAGTGATGATAATTGAGAATATAATATTGATCTCTATAGTCTCATATTGAATCACTTAGATGGATAGAACAAAAGAGACTGTCTGGAAACAAAGCATGCTATACAGACACATATGACACAGATGATCTTGGATACTAGCAGGGGGAAATAAATTAAATGGTATTAGTAAAATTGCATATCCATGTAGAAAAGTGAAAGAAGGTCCCTATAATTTATATGTGTATACAGACACATACTACTTATATATCTAAGTTAATTAAATACCTAAGTTAAAAGCAAATTTTTAAAATTTTAGAGGAAAATATAGGAAAACATCATTTTTTAACCTTACAGTAGAGAAGTACTTCTAAAAACATGTTTTAAAAGACACAGAAATCAATGAAGCATAAAAGAAAAAATTATAATTTTGCTTTTTTCAAATTAGAATACCTTGTAGACAAACGATACACTTAAAGAAAGGTAAAAGGGGAATTATAGACAGAGAGAAGATTATTTGCAGTGCATATAGTAACCAGCAAGGGATTTGTGCCTAAAATATAAAAGGAAGTTTTAAAGACTAGTAAGAACAAATGAAATAACCCTACAATTAAATGCAAGCAATTTCAGCATTTCATAAAATAGGAAGTCCAAAGGCCAATAAACATGAAAAGATGTATCAATATCACTAATAAACCCATAGAAAGGAAAATTTCCTCTAAAACGAGATGCATTTATATACCCATAATACTTGAAAAAATGTAAAGCCTTGGTGACAATAAGAAATATTAAGAACATCCAAATGCTGTTGCTAAGTGTATATTGAATAGCAATTAGACAATATCTAGTAAAGCTGAAAATACCATCTCAGAACTCAACAGTTTACTCTGAAGTGACTACATAGGCTGGAGAAACACAGGTATGCACACAAAGAGATGTTAATTAGAAAGTTCATAGCAACACCACCTTGAATAATGAAAACTGGGAAATGGCCTAAATATGAACAAAAAAAAAACCGGACCAATTGAGGTATATGTGAGGAGCTAACAGTGAAAATTAATGAACTACACGTAAAAATATTTAATGCCTTTCAGGATATTATAGGACATCTCTTCACCAAAAGACAAGCAGAAAATTCATGTGGAATGGAAACATTTACATCAAGTGTTAGAGATACACAAAGCACTTTCTGTCAGAAGGATTTCAACACAACAGCAGTTGAACCCACATATCCATTTCAATACACAGAGACAACCACACAGTATATGTCACCTATGAAACCTATCACCTGAATTTAGTCAAGCTTCTAAATCCAATTACCAGAAAATGCAGGGAAAAAAAATATCTTTTTAAGTTACAACATGGGAATGCAGCGTGGGAAAGTCCACAGGCCCAGTTTTTTCAAGCAGCAAAAGAAGACATAAGAAACTGGGAGTAGTAACTGTACCGATATAAACGGATCCAATAAACATATCAACCCAATACAATGCATCAACTTTAGTTAGAATCTGATTCAAACAAAACAACTATAAAAAAGTCTCTAAGACATTTGGCACACTAACTGATATTTAGTAATATTGATAAAAACTGCTCATTGCTTTAAGAGGGATAGTAGTTATAATAGCTGTAATTTTTAAAATCCTATGTTTTAGAGACATATACTGAAGCATTTCCTGAAAAAAAAAAAAAAAAAGAAATAATGCCTGGAATTTGCTTCAACCCAGTGGTAACGTGTGTGGTGGAAAAAGTAAGGTGATGAGTGAAACAAAATTGGCCAAGTATTTATTAAGGTTGAAACTGAATAATGGGCAATTGTACATTTATTGGACAATTCTCTGTATTTTTTAAATGTCTGAAGTTTTACATAAAAAAAGATATGTTGAACATAGAATTGTTTATAAACATAAGCTTGTGTGATAAAATATAAATAAAAGCATGCAAATATTAAATTCAGTGTACAGTTTATTACAGTGACTGAGACAGAATATTGTACATGAAAGAACACACTGAAGGCTTCAATTTTAACTATAAACTTATATTTCTTAAGCCACATAGTTGATGTTTAAGTATTCATTATACTATTCTTTATCTTTTGCATTTTCCAATATTTACATTTTTTAAAAGAAAGAATAAGAAAATACATGGAACAAAAGAAAATAAATCCCTAAGCCATACATATATGCTATATACTAAATTTCATCAGTTCTAAAATGCTCTGTTTTTCATTTATTGTTTCTCAAATTAGAATGTCTTACAATTGATGGATCCTGAAATTCAATAAAACAGAGTGATTGTTGCTACATAACAAGTGGCAGAGAAGAGAAGAGATGGAATTACTAGAATGGTAAGTTGATACTTTTCTCTATCTAGCTTTGATTGGGTTCTCCAAACTTGGATACTGAGAAGTAAAATTGCTCTGTCTCTCTGTTTCATCATATGGATAATGACCATTACAATATCTCCTGTTACCTGATGGGAATTTTCCCTCAAAAGAATGTGGAATTCATTCTAGAATAGGATATGGTTAGGGGCTTTGGTGCTTTGGTGAAAGAAAAGAGAGAGAAGAAGAAAGTTAAGGGAAGCAATAAAATGTCAAAGTTGAAGAGAAACGGTGATTTGAGGTCTCAAAAAACCCTCCCCTCACTCCTCAGAAACAGAATGGCCTGTAGGGATTTGTATGCTTAGATGACTCTATAAAGCTTGGTGTCTGAGATTCCACTCAGCTTTGGTGAAAAATATCCTGGCTGACACTAGATGAGAGGTAAGGCCCACTTTTCCTGGAACACTGAAAAACCAGTACAGCCATCATAGGTATCTAAACTTGTACCAGTGGCAAGAGCTTTAACAGAGGCCTTGACCCAGCCCCATATCCACATATCACATCAAAAAGGTTTCTCTTTTCCATAGCAATAGAGTTATTTAAGAGCAGTCAGGTTTAACCTTTGGAGAAAAGTGCAAGTCCTGGGACCATATATTAATCGGTAGAGGATGGACCATTAGTAGAAGGCTAACTATCAGTAGAGCACTGATCCCAAAATAAGAGAAGGGTTTTCCTGAAATAAATAAGATAGAGCCTCAAATGTTTAAAAAAAGAGAGAGACAGAGATAAGAGCTTATTTTTCACTCCAAACCAAAAAAAAGCACAGGATATTGGGTATACCTATCTTGCAAAGATAAAAGAGAAGTAATGAAAGAAAGAGTAGAGCTAAAAGCAACAGGGAATGATCAATCACCTAACTCTTTTAAAAGTTTGTGGTGGGTACGGGGGACAGCTATAAGGGTATAGACATTTTCCATTAATTTTAATTCAAAGGCAGTATGAAGCAAATCAAGTATGTAAAAGACTCCCATTCATCGAATGCTTATTTTGTGAATTCAACAAATAGTCTCAGTTTTTCTAGGTATCTAAGTCACCTAAAGGAATAACTAAGAGAATATACATAAACAGGATAAATCATCAGCATAACTTTTCATAGCAAACCACATTAGTAGATTTGAGAGAAAATTAGATTTTTCTTCTTCAGTTATATAGTACTATTGCATTTATCAAATATATTTGTATTATTCCCCCTGGCAAATTAATGCTGTTTCATGGCCACTCAACATATTTAAGGATTCTCCTCTATGAAGTACTTACCAGCGGCCAAAAAAGACAAGTTAAAGCATGTTAACGACGTGATCAAGATAGCGGTGTCTCTCAAAATTAAAAATTAAAAAAAATTGTTTACAAATTCATCAAGGAAGAAGAGAGCTGAGAATGAGATCAGATTTTGCTCTTGATTTTATATAAATAATATGATATAAAGAAGCAAAGCAGGAGAGAGATCCAAGATGGCCGATTAGCAACAGCTCAGGAATGTAGCTCCCAGTGAAAGCACAGAGAACGAGTGGACGCTGCACTTTCCGACGAATTTTTGTTGCCCACAGACCAGGAGATTCCCGGCAGAGGAGCCACACAGGTCGCCAGCGCGACTCTTTTGGCCAGCGCGGCTGTTTTGCCGGTGCCCCAGCGCGGCGC
>CAUYQU010079749.1:0-23849 GCA_963574635.1 Cheracebus regulus
AGATAGCATGGGGAGAAATGCCAGATATAGGTGAAGGGGAGGAAGGCAACAAATTACACTGCCACGTGTGTACCTATGCAACAATATTGTATGTTCTTCACATGTACCCCAAAACCTAAAATGCAATAAAAAAAAAAAACATAGTTTGTTGCTTTAGCGTACATATTGGTCTACTGAAGGTTGTCTAAGCTTCTATTTTCTTAAACAAATCTTTTTTTTCTTCAACTTCTATTTTAAGTTCAGGGGTACATGTGTAAAATGTTCAGGATAAATGTGTCCCATGGTGGTTTACTGCACAGATCCTTCCATCACCCAGATATTAAGCCCAGCATCCATTAGCTATTCTTCCTGATACTCCCCACCCCCCTACCCGACCTTCGACAGGCCCCAGTGTGTATTGTTCCTCCCATGTGTCCATGTATTCTTATTCAGCTCCCACTTGTAAGTGAAAACATGCGATGTTTGATTTTCTGTTCCTGCATTAGTTCTGAGGATAATGGCTTGCAACTTCATCTGTATCCCTGCAAAGAACGGAAGAAGGATATCATTCCTTTTTATGGCTGCATAGTATTCTGCGGTGTATATATACCACATTTTCTTTATCCAGTCTATCATTGATGGGCATTTAGGTTGATTCCACATCTTTGGTATTGTCAATAGTGCTGCAATGAGCATATGCATGCATGTGTCTTTATAATAGAATGATTTACATTCATTCGAGTTTATACCTAGTAATAGGATTACTGAGTCAAGTGTTATTTCTGCATCTAGGTCTTTGAGGAATCGCTACACTGCCTTCCACAATGGTTGAACTAATGTACACTCCCACTAACAGTGTAAACATGTTCTTTTTTCTCCACAATCTTGCCAGCATCTGTTGCTTTTTGATTTTTTAATAATAGTCTTAGGCAAATCCCTACCCCTACAAGGATTTTGGTTTTTAAGCATCTTTTGATGTTGATCTAATCCACATTCTATTTCTACCTGTTGTGCATCTCTGTTTTCCTCCATCTTCAACCTCCTCTCCCCTTACACAAGTGATCCTTCAATGAAACACAAATCCTTATTTTGTGAGTCTCTCAATTCACTTGTATGACTAGATATTGTTTCCCCAAATTCCTTGGCAGGTTTAGTTTCTACAGTGATTAAATGAGGCCATGATGTGACCAGGCATTAGAATCAGACCAGAGGGCAAGTTACTCAACTTTTCTGTGGTACACTTTCCTCAACTATGAAAACAGACTAATGATAGTACTTACCTGAAAGGACTATTATGAGGATTAAATGGGATAAAACACTTAAACACTTTCTATAGTCCCTGCACACAGTAAGTGTTCAATTAATGTAACAAAGGATGTTGGTGAACATTAGAGTTCCTCATAGATAAGTTCTTTCAGGCCATACTGTTGAACAAACCACTCAGAAAGTATCTCACTGATTTATTTTAATTTGTTTGAAAATGTAATTATATAACCTTTTCAAAACCTTTTCCCATCTATAGTCTTCTGACACGTCTCATATTTTTCACCTTCCCTCACATTATAAAGAGTCATTCAGAAATCTGATCCCCAGGTGCTCTCTTTGCCTGGGATGCCATCTAAATGTATCAGGAGACATATTTCATTCATAATATACTGATAGAATGCATGTTATGTGACAGTTGCTGTTCTAGGGATATAGGGTGAGAAAAACAATATTCCTGACTTCATGATGCTTCAGTCCCAGTAATTAGAAATCACTTAAGATAGCCGAGGGGTTTGTTTCCAATCTCTTTGCCTAGCTTTGCCTTCTTTATTCCACCTCACCCCATTATTCTGTTACAAACTACCTAAGTTGTGCCTTTTCCAATCTTTGAATCATTACATATAATGAAGAATATAGAAGCAAAACAGTAGTTGAAAATATCTGTTTTCCTTCTCTTCTGGTTATAGCAGGCTGCCATTCCCAAGAACAAGCCTACGAATTTCTCTTTCATTGTTTTTCTGGAAAATATGAAACACATCCTTTTAGGAAAGCCTTACCTTATTCTACATCTTAATGTATCTGACACTGTGTTAAGGGCTTCAGAAACTCTTGATGCAAAGGAAAGGGCTTTGCAGTCAGACTCAACTGGATTTAAATCTAAACTTCATTGCTTCTTAGCTGTGTGACCCTGGCAAGTCATTTCACCTCTCTGAGGCTTAGTTTCCTCATTGTTAGGTAAGGATAATGAATGCCACTTTGTAGGGCCGTCATGAACATTAAAATGAAGGAATGTCTATAAATCACTTTGTACAGGCCTAGCACAAAGTAAGTGCTCAAAAAACATTAACTTTTTTTTTTAGCAAGAGCCACCCAGTAAAGAATGCTTGGTTTCAAATCTGTTTCAAGCTTACTAGTTGATTAACCTTTAGTAAGTTACTCATCTTTACTGAATATTGGCTTGTCTTTCTGTAAAATGAAATTTAATATCTACTTATCTGAAAAATTGTTCTAAGGATTAAGTGAGTAAAAAATATAATGACATTGTGCAGAACATATTCCTTCTATTTTTATGTCTTTTGTTCATTACCAGATTTTTCAACGCCTTGTAGTCAGCCCTGGGAGAATAAGGTAGACATGATCTCTTGCCGTTTTGGAGACAGAAAGACAAATTATGTGTTATGTTATTACAAATGATGTGAAAATTTTATGAGGGAAATAAGCAGTGCTGTTGTAAAGAATAATGGTTGTTTAATTTAAATCAGAGGAGAGGTCTTCATTAAGAGATGACATCCAAACTGAGATCCAAATGATAAGGATCTAGCAATTGGAAGAGCATTTCAGCTGGAGGGAACAGCATGTAGCAAGCTCCTGAAGTGGAAAGAGCTTGGCCTGTTCAATGAGCAAAAAGAAGCCTGATATCCTGATTATTTTAAAAGAATATACCTCTCCACTATTTAGAAAAGTAAGGAAGAGTTGTTGACATTATCAAATAAACTAGAGAAGTCAAGGGAGTGAGAGCAGATAGGAAGATTTTAAAAGGTGGTCATGGTAAGCTTTCCAAAATAATATCAGTATTTTATCAGTTGGAGTTCCCAACAGGAAACAGGTGGTGTACTCAAAGAGGATAACTAGAGGATAATGTAATAAAGGGACTATATACAGTGCTGTGGTCAGGGTTTCAGGTTAATGGTTAAAGAAAACCAACAAGGGAGAAGGAAGCATCCCAGGACAAGCAAAAGCAGGGATGCATTATCACCCTGTTTGCTGACAAAACTAGGGATGGGGATTGTTACAGAGCTTGGAGAGGGCAACAGCTACATGGAGAAGGCCTGCTAGGGCTTTTGGTAGAGGAACACAACTGCTACCAATCTGTAGTCCAGAAACAAGGAATCTGGTGTTGGGGACACATAGCCTACCGTTCCTTCACTCTCTTGCCAGTACCTGCTATTGGGCATAATCAAGTGTAAGTGAGAGGGAAAAGAGAGTTGGTTTGATGTAGTCTGTAGAGGTCAGTCTTCTGGGGCACACAGAATGTGGAGAGGGGTGGAATATAGATTCAGAGAGACAAATTCAGACTATCCATCACAGTATCTAATATATAACTGTGCTAGGGTGAATAATGCCTTCCCTGAAGATGTTCATGTCCTAATCCCTGGAACAGGTGAATATGTTATCTTAAATGATAAAATGGACTTTGCAAATGTGATTAAGGATTTTCAGATGGGGAAATTATTCTGGAATATTTGGACAGTCCCAATATAATTATATGGGTTTTATAAAAGGGAGGCAGACAAGAGAAGGAGATGTGCCCATGGATGCAGAGGTCAGAGTGATGTAGAACTATGAGCCAAGGAATGCAAACAACCTCTACAAGCTGAAAAAAGCAGGAAAGTAGATTCTCCCCTAGAGCTTCCAGGAGAAAAACAGTCTGCTAATACCTTGATTGTTGCCTAGAGACCTGGATTGGAATTCTGACCTCCAGAACTGCAAGAATAAATTTGTGTTGTTTTCAGACACTAAATTATTGATATTTTTTTTCTTACAGCACCAATAGGAAACTAATAAAATAGCCTTCTAATTCTATAGTGTTTTTTAGTGCTATCAAGCATGTTCATGAACATTACCTCTTTCAATATTCACAGCAAGGAATTATTTTCTTCAGTATATGGAGAAAGTTAGGGTCAGAGATTTGAAAAGTCTTGCCTGTAGTTAGCACATGATACAGCTAGAGATAAAACTGTTTTTTTTTTGACTCCAAGTTCAGTGTCTTTTTCCCTCAATATATTATACCCAAGCGAGTTTAAAAAAGAAGCACCACGCTCTGAGTTTGTTGAGAGTCCACCTTTAATGGTCGGCATCCGAGCGTCAGCTACAACTCAAACTTCTTGGCCCAGAACAAAGGGCGGTCACCATTTTTATACCAGTTTAGGGTCAGGGGACGGTAAGCAGATTATTACAGAAGCAGAAGGAGCAGGTTAGGGGAAGGGGGGGTGCCTAACAAAAATTCTATTTAAAGTTGTTTTTTTTTACTCAGGATGTGGGGTAAGCAGTTACACAGTTGCAAAACAGAATGTACAGGATGTACAAGGGCCAATGGGCCCTGTTTCTCAGAAAACTGGTTACAAAGATGCCAGGTATCTCAGACCACAAGCTCTCAGAACAGAATGTCCTACATAGCTCAGGGTGGGCAAAATGGAGTTAGCAGGATTGTTTAAAATGTATTCATTATATCCAAGCTAGGGTATTTCAAATACACTACATTTTCTTCTGTAGAGAAGCAGCAGAAGAAAGCCAGGTTTCAGGGAGACATGGGGCAAGTAGGTGGTTCAGTGTATTGTGGTAGAAGAGTTGTCTCCATTGGAGCTAACAGATTCTGCTGCTTGATCTGAACCTACCTTCAGTTTCAGGGCATCAGCGCTCACCAAAACCCATGTGATATGGTTTGGCTGTGTCCCCACCCAAATCTCATCTTGAATTGTAACTGCCACAATTCCCATGTGCCATGGGAGGGATGCAGTGGGAGGTAATTGAATGATGGGAGTGGGTTTTTCTCATGCTAGTGAATAAGTCTCATGAGATCTGATGGTTTTTAAAAGAGGAGTTCCCCTGCACAAGGTCTCTCTCTTTGCCTGCTGCCATCCATGTAAGATGTGGTTTGCTCCTCCTTGCCTTCTGCTATGATTGTGAGACCTCCTCAGCCACGTGGAACTGTAAGTCCATTAAACTTCTTTCTTTTGTAACTTGCCCAGTCTCGGGTATGCCTTTATCAGCCCTGTGAAATGGACTAATACACCATGCTTGATGAAAGGCAATGGTTTTCAAACTCATGTTTGAAGCGAGCCCCAGAGACCTAGGGCTTTTGAGGAGAAGGATGTGGGGTGATGGGGTTCTTTAAACCAGAGAAGCTCTATGCTTATCTATTTTTTAACAAATTGATTTTGATTTAGGTCACATTTCAATTTAAAAAATAATTCTGGGGCTAAAAAGAAGTTTGAAAATAATGGTGGACATTCTGCTAACTTCCAATGTAGATGGTAAGAAGAAGTAGAAACTCTAAGGTGATTGTCCATCAAATTCCATAGATCTCAGAGAAAGGAGGATGAGGAAGAGCAGAATCCTTGGAGACCCCCCAGGCACAAGCTGGCTGTGAGAAGCAGCAGAATGTCATGGATATGACAGCATCTGGGCTCTTATTTGATTTTTAAAGTAGATTGTAACATTTGGAGCTCCATATCCTGTGAGGCTTAAACACATTTGTGATGGCGGGGTGTTTCTGTTGCAGTGGCAAAGGTCAAAATCAATCGAATTCTCAAATCTTCCCCTATTTCATAGGTCAGGTGCACTATTATTCCATAGATCACTAGTGACTTTCTCTGTGATCCTTAAGCATTTGTTTGAATAAAAATGACTTTTAAGGTTTACTTACTGGTCCCTTGGCAAACTAAGGACACTTCTTATCTCTAATGCTTTAAATATATCATCTGAAATTATTGCACATTGAGCTGTTACTTTGACTGGCTGCTGAGAAATGTGCTTCAGTTTTAAAGGACTTCTCTTTTGGAGGTGGGTGAGTGGGTGAAGAAACTCTTTTTTTGTC
The DNA here is from genome assembly GCA_963574635.1 of Cheracebus regulus. Taxonomy (NCBI): domain Eukaryota; kingdom Metazoa; phylum Chordata; class Mammalia; order Primates; family Pitheciidae; genus Cheracebus; species Cheracebus regulus. The sequence goes on from CAUYQU010079749.1 coordinate 6,062, forward strand.
TGCTCCTCTAGAAATGGTCTTTCTGAATGAAATGAGCACATCAGAGAGCTGTGTCCCTGAAATGCCCCTCAAGCCTCCTAAGCCCACCTTCTCTGAATCGTACTTCGGCACTAGGTGCTGGATTTCCAATAGAGCACACTCCAAAAATTCTTCACCACAGACTTGTCATTGTGTTTATGGTAGGGGTGGTATTGGAAGCATTGTCCAGATATCCCAAATACACTTTAGAAGAACCCACGAAAAGGAGGAAGTTCTCTCAGACTTCGTTGCCAGGAAAAGCTGTGTTTCTCTTCAGCAACTAGTGTGTTTTTAAGCTTATGGGTATTTGGAATTTTGTTATTCAGTGGCCAGACCCACTGAATAACAAAACCATAGCTGCATATTAGATATGCATGAATACATGCCCCCACTCTCAGGAACTTAATTTTTCAAATGGTGAGGCTAATTTTGGAAAAACCCTCCTCTCACCCTCTTCCTGATTCTAATATGTAGCCAACATTGAAGATCACTATTATAACAAAATAAGGTCTCTGTGATTTAACCATTGGAAAACTCAAAATCAAGTTTGGGGCATTTTTGAATAGTTATACAGTAGTACCTCATGTGCCTTTCTGAGTGTGGGCTTGATATTAGTGACATATTCTGATTTACTCTTCCTCTTAATTTCTTTACCTATTTTTTAAACCAGTTTTTTTCATTATGTGTTTATTAGATCTGCTTCAAATAATTTTGAAATGAGAAAATAGATGTATTCATAGATGGAGAGATGACAGAAAGACAGATCATTGACAAGCAATATTTATACTGAGTCTAGTTACTGCTAGGGGATATTTCATCAAATTGAATGATATGGGCCAATCCTGCTGCAGAAATAATAGAAAACATTGTCTTTTGTGTTGTTATCATGAAAACATTCCAAAGTTCTTTCATGTTTTAATAACAAATGGAGAATTATTACCAATAGCTTTAAAAACTAAAGAAAAAGGAAATTTAAAAAATAACTCCTAATTCCAATCCCCCAACACCACAAAAACTTTCATTTTTTTCAGAGCATTCATCTATCCTTAGAAGACTTCTATTTAAACAAAATAAATAGGAGTAGAAAAATCAACAAGTCAAGTATTTAAGGAAAATAAACCCAGTCTTCAAGATGCTTGGAATCCACACTTGCTACTTACAAGTCACAGAAGAAGAACAAGCTGTTTACTTTAGTGACTTCCTGCTGGGCTCCAGACACCATAGCCTATGAGATCTCTAAGACTGGACCCCTATTTACTTTTTCAACTTTCGAGCCATTCACCACTTCCCCTCTCCTCCACTCCCACATACAAGTGTAGTCGGGATAAACATATTTTGGTTTCCAGAACATGGTCTTACTCGCTTCTGGGTTTTCATACATGTTGTTACTTCTGGGTCACATTCTTTCCCTACTTCCCCCATTCACCTAGGTAACTCCCTCTCATTCTTTCTATGTTTTGCCTTAGATGCCACCTCCTCTTTGAGTTTTCAGACTTGCTTCCCTGCTGCAGGTACTTTTTCTATTGAGCCACTTGTCTCAATGAATGGTGATTATTTGGTAAACATCTGCCTCTTCTGTTAGATTATAGGTTCTGGACCCTGGCTTAGTCACTGTGTTTCCAGCACCTAGCATGGTGCCTGGGATAGAGTCAGTACTCAAAGCATATATTTTGCTGTTGTTATTATAAAGTTTATGTTTTTCATGTTTGAAAGGCACTTGAAATATGTCAATAATGCTGATAGAAGTCATTTTTAGAGAAGGATGCCATAATCATTCAGTGAGAGAAGACAGAATGCTCAGACAGCATGTGGACCCTGTAGCTGGACATTACTTTTCCCTGCTGATGGTTTTCTCTTCAAATATTATGTTAGAGATTATAATAAGACATGTAGCAATGGAGAGAAATCAGCTTATCCCAAACTAATTTTCACTTTTAGTTAACACTTGCTCTATGCAAGAAAAGGTCATATTAGTTGGTAGCTTGAATGCTTCCAAGACCATTGCCTATTTCAATGCTTTGAAGCTTCAGAAGCTCTGCCCTGTGCGGCAGTCATTTGATGTAGAAGTGGAAAGTGCCTGAAATATGACAGTTAAGGGTTAGAAGCACAGAGACGGGTGTTATAAAATGTCACTTACATTTACGTGGCTTTTTTCTCAGTAAAATTTGACTGTTTCCTTTAAGAAAGGCCCTGTAGTATACTGAAAATAGCTCTGAATTTGCAGTAAACAATTTTTCATCTTTCTGCTTCCTAACAGTGTTAGTTTGGACAAGCCAGTACATCACTTTGAACTTTGGTTTCCTCATCTCTAAATGGGGGCACTGACATAAGCTTTATAGTCACCTGATGAAAATTCTCTTATACCTAAGTCAGTGATTAATAAAAGTATATTAAATCCAAATGTCAAGGAAAGACTTACCTCATTGGAAGAAAAATGTGTGAACTTTCAGTTTTTGTCTTTTATAAAGTTTGTGAATGCATTTAGTCATTTTTATTGTTATTATTAACATTACTTATTTACTCCTCTGCAAATCAGTTATGAAAAGAGAAATCTCAAACATAACTTACATTTCCAATGAAAATTGATTTGTTAAAGCAAGAGTTGCCAGAAACTCTAATTTTTCTCTAATTTGATACGATCCAGTATAAGCTAGGAGTTTCTCTACAGAGCTGAGGGAAAAGGAAGGCCCCAAAAATCTCTCCAAATTAGCCCTGAATATGAACTGCAGGGTTTTTTTTGTTGTTTTTTGTTTTTTTTTTAATAGTGTAATCGGATACTCTGACTTTGGTCTTCTAATGATTTCACCAGGCCAGGAAAGGAGAGCTGACAAATAAGTCTGATTCTTCCTTGACACCAGAAAAATTCAAAGAAGAACAGAAAGTCCATTGAAGTTCTCCTTGTTTCCTTTGAAATGCTTGTGATCTGCCTCCTGAGACTGCAAGGTTATTAACTTGCAGCAGGAAGGTGGTAGAGAACTGAATAAAGAAACATCCATCCACATCAGTTGTCATGGTTCTTCTATCATTCAAACCCAGCAGAGCAGGAAGTAGTGAGCTGCAAAGTGTATACATCAGTTTTTTCTTGCTTCTACTGATGGATCAAAACTCCTTAGGCTACTCATTGACTTGGTTGGTGCCTTCCTTCTTCCTACCTTTGCCTCCCAATACCTAAGCCAAATTACTCTTTGTTTATGTCTCTGAGCATTCTACTCTTTCCTTCTCAGAATGACTTTTCCTCATTCACTCTCATTCCCAAACAATTCATTGTGTGACCTGACGAGGAACACATTATATCCTCATTGGCTACTTAGGTGTAATACAGAGGCATAGTGCTAGAAGAATAGAGAAAAATGAGTTATCAGAGACCATCCTAACAGTTACACTTGATGGTTTTCAAACTGTGCTTCAAAAGAACCTTATAGGTATATTTTGAAGGAATCTCAAAGGTTTCATGGTGGAAGATGAGTAGCTTGGTGTCCAAGGAAAGCTAAACAGGAAGATGGGTGATTTCGTGTCCAAGGAAAGCTAAATAGAAAGGGCTATGGGCAAACTATCATCACTTCCACCAAAGAAATTCCATTTTAGTCTGTGTCTTATACTTGGCGTCAGCAAATATTTAGAGAAAGAGTTCTATGGGCAAAACAATTAGTGGGGAAATTATCTGCTTAGCCTGATTACTTATCTGTAGAGGGGTAGGGACCTATGTTATGTTAATAATATTAACATTTAGTGTTAATATTATTTTGTACCTGCTATGGTTGCATAGATGCATTTTCTGTTGGCTCAACTGAAATGTGAAGCCATGAAGATCATGATGTAGGTTTGCTGTTTATGGATAGACACCCGGTCCGTTCTCATTGGACATAACTCTATCTTATGGATTGGTTGCTATTAAACTTTTTGGAGTTGTCCTTTTCTGAGAATCTGATCAGAGTTGTAGAACCACTGTTATGAAGAGGCTTCTTGATTGACCACCCAAACTGCTGAAATGTGTGCTTTTTTTCCCTCTGATCTTTAGAACTGCCCAATATTAGAATAGGCTACTTTGTGACAGAATCAGTGCTTGATTACTTTGCATTAACCCAGAACATATTTTAGATTCTATTGTTGCCAATTTCTACATATGTTTCCTTGGGCAAATCTCTCAATTTATCAGAGTCTCAGTTTGCTTATCTGTAAAATGGGAGTAATAATATTGCCTACTTTATAATGACCTCATAAAGTTGTTGGGAGGAGTTAATGAGGTGGGCATAGAGTATGCGGTAAAAATGTCAGTTCCCTAAAATTCCATATAATTTATTACAGAAAAGACAATCTCCCTTGTTTGGGAAATTGAATTAGATACTCTCTTGGGTTCCTTATAATGCTGAGATTCTCTGTTGGGTCATCTTTTCTGCTGTGTTTTGTCAATTAATTCAGGAACTGTTGCCTTTTTGCTTTGGATTTACCTTCAAATGGGTTTTATGTATAGAATCTTGGGAAATTATTGCTTTTCACCTCAAAATTCAGCTTTAAAAATGTTTTACAAATATCTTCAGCTTCTTTGAAGAGATTTTACATGTTTATTGTAAAGTGGCTCTGAGTGTCCCTGAGGATGATGAGATTTTGACTAAACTGCTGACATGTTGCACTTTGTAGCCAAATCATCTAGGGAGATGCACACTTATAGTAGACAGTGTAAGCTGAGATTTTGTGATGTACTTTGGCTTCAGGCTTTTAAATAAGCTATCCAAGACCTATTTCAACAACTGGATCTTTAAAATGTATACCTTTTAACATTGCCTGTGGTGAACTATGCTTCCCTGGATTCAAGCCCTCCTTTTTAACCTGGGCTAGCTTTTGACTAATTGAATGTGGCAGAAGTCACAATGCATGACTTTGTAGGCTAGATCATAAGAAGACTTGCAACTTCAGTCTGGGTTTCTTGGAATGTTTATTCTTGGAGAAGCTGGGAACCAGGTAAGAAGTCTGACTGTCTTACTCCGCCATGTTGAAGAAACTTAAATAGGAAGAGGCCACATGGAGAGAGAGATGTCTGACCTGCCCTCATCTGCTTTAGTTGTCCCAGCTGAGGTGCCAGAAATGTGAGTAAAATAGCCATTTTAGAAAAGCAGCCCTGGTGACTGCAACTGCAGGAAAGATCTATCTAAGAAACTCTTAGTTTGGCTCAGTTAACATACAGAACTATGAGGTAATATAGTAAAATGTTGTTTTGAATTACTGGTTCTGGGTGGTTTTTACACAGCAGTAGATAACTGAAACAGTTGCCTAAATTACACATCGATTGCAGGCATACATAAATACCAACACTGGTGTGAAGCTGCCATCCCAGTGTCTGGTAGGATTATTAGAGGTCCTGGAGCTTCCTAGTAATAAGGACAGCGTTCATTGGCTCAAGTTGTTAAGTTGACTCAAGTTGTTAAGGCTTAGCTCTCAGATCAAGAAAATAATTTATTATTAGGTTCAAGGCTACTGGGACAAAAATCCAGCTTATAACTTTCCCATTAGACTCTGGCATCCAGGCTTTCACTTTATTTCTTATTCTTAAGTTCTGTGGAGGGTTTTTTCCATGGTTCTCCTAAATTACTTGCCAGGCTGACTCTAACTTTTGAAACTAGGGGTTGACAGAGTAGGTCCGGCAGACCAGTCCACATGTTTTTGTAAGTAAAGTTTTATTGGAACATGCTTATTTGTTTACATAGTTCTATTTCTGCATTTGCACTATAATTGCAAAGTTGAATAGTTGTGACAGAGATGATATGGTATACAAAATTAAAAATATTTGCTCTCTAACCTTTACAGAAAATTTGCCAAACCCTGGTCCTGACTATTGAGCTAACTGATTGATGTTATTTGAGATTATGTATAGTATCATAGAGTGAGTCTGAGATCTTGACTTCATGATGATATTCTTTTAATTTCATCTTTTCTAGGGACCACTAAGCAGGTAAATTGAGCCTCACGTAACCTACGTTAAGTACCTACTATGCAGTAGTTACTGTAGGAGAGCAGAGATTACCTCCAGCCCTACTTCAGCTCTTACTGGGCTATTCAGCTGTATCTACAATCAAAATTGACAGCAAGTAGATTAACAAGATAAAAGCAGACAAATTTTATTAGTTTTATATATATAGAGGATCTTCATAAAAGAGTGAAGACTAAACAAGTGGCCAAAGCAAGTTGCCTTTACATATTCTAGACAAAGAGCAATAAATTTGAAAAGAAATGATAAGACTAAGACGATCTGGATAGGGCAGTAAAATTTCCTAAGGGAATCACTAGGAGATATATTAGGGGTGTAAAACAGGTGAAATATATGAGTTACTTCATTAGGTATGTTTATCCATGTCCATGGTTGCCATCAATTCCAAGTATGTGGTAATAAGGACTGTTTTCTCACCCTGGTTTAGAGAGGGCACACCTTCCAGAGGAATCTTCATGGTTTTAATGGCTTGCTGAATACAAGAGGAGAATACAAGGTTAGCTCACACTTTCTGAAACTACAATTTGCCCAGTGTTTTCAATTTCAAATAGTCAATATACTTATTTGGCATATTTTGGAGTGGCACTCCTTCAGTACCATGATATATGCTTTCTTTTATGCCATTCATTACTACATATAATAGTCCTGTGAGGTTGATATTTCTGTCCTCATTTCACAGAAAGGAAATTTGAGACTTTGAGAGAAAAAACTGATTTCCTTAAGATCATACAGCTACTGACATGACTAAGCTACGACATGAACTCAATCCATGGGCTCAGTATTGGGTTCTTTATCCTATACTAGTGCTTTAAAATTTTTTATCTCATTATTTTATTGTATATATGTTTTTATGTAAGCATTTATGTATTTGACAGTGGAATCTTATTTTATTTTTAAAAAGTTACCAATGAGTCCATCCAATGTGTATAAAACAGATTAAAGCAGAACTTACTTGATTAAAGTGCTCCTGTGATCATACACTTCTTCTTTACAACTCTCTCTCTCTGTCTCTCTCTCTCTGTCTCTCACTGTCTCTCTCTCTCTCTCTTGCTCTCTCTCTCTCTCTCTCCCCTCCTCCTCCTTCCAGCTTAACCTAACCTAAACGTGGTGTGGACCTTTTCAGGACCTATAACAAAAGATAGAATGACAAGAGGTTTCAACATCATCATTCAGTATTTATTTTTCCCATAGCACAAATACCTGATTGCTCTATTGCCTCAATTCCAGGAATTTCCAAGGCATTCCATACAATTGAAATAAGAAGTCGAGGATTACTCTGTTTGTGTGAGGTGTGGCTGCTTTAATCACTTCCAAGCTCCAGATTTTCGTACCAAATCCAAGGTAGTCTCAATACCATTTTTTTAACGGACTTATTTTTAGGTTGACACTTCCATGTGGATGGAGTTTTAGATATAAATACTAAAAAATATGTTTATAAAGATATTTATTGAAATGAGAAGTATTTTTAGTGTAATGCTCATAAAAAGAGCTCTGTATACATTGCAATCTCAGCTTTCCCTGCATGATGTATGTAAGTGGAGATGTGTGTGTTAGCTTACTTACTCCTAGACAAGTACAATTGGAGAAACCTGTGCTTAAATACTGTTAATGATCTCTGGGTGAAGGGGTTCCATGTGATTGATACTGTCTGCCTTAGAACTTTTTGTATTGTTCATTCTTTTGAAAGCATATAGAAATGATTTTCCAAAAATAAGTGTCTGTGTGTACTTTCTTGTGACACTTTGTGATAACAGTATCAAAAACTTGTTCTCAAGTTGTTTCAGAAACTTGAGAAGAAATAGCTGGCTTGAGAGAACAGATGTATCTTGGTCCCAGAATTTTTTCTCTCTGAGTCTAGAATTTTCCTTTCATTTTTTTGTCTGCCTGCATTTTTCTGTTTCTTAATTCGCAGTGACATTAAGGAGAGAGAATAAAAGGCCCTTGGCCTTTTATTTAAGATGTTTACAGATATAGCTCTACTTACAGCTTATTAGTATTGAATGAAAACTTGACTGGAAACACAACTCTCTGTGTTTTGAACAAAAGAAGAACAGAATTCATGTGGTAACTTCAAAGTATGAATGATATTACATTTAGGGAGACAAATGGTTTGCAAATTTTAAAACTTACAAATCAGTCCTTTGGAATCAAGAAAGAAAATGTGTGACAATCTGTATTACTTTTCACTGAAAGTTTCCTATATAATAAAGTTTATTAACTTCACAGATAAGTTTTTAAACATTTATGTTTTGGGGAAAATGTAGTATGAAAACCTGCATGCCATTCTGGAAAAAGGTTATGTATTAATGCCACTTCCAAATTCAAAAAGATCATTGTCACATTATGTAAACATCTCTGTATCAGTTAAATTGCAAGTGACAGTACATTTTATAAGGTCTAAGGAATCTTACATAAGAACAAATATTTTCCCAATACAATCAAATGCCACTTTGAATAAAAGGCACAGTAGAGGAGATGCAATGGATATGTGTAATGTGTGCTAAATTTGTGATTGCCTTGGGCACTACTAAAGCCACACTGAGTAATTTCACTTGACAGCCAAAAAAGAGGAGTTAAAGAAATGTGACAGTTTCACGTCCTATGTCTATTCACAAACTCCCATGGTGACCTCATTAATCTTGGGGAGGAGAATTACTTAAAGACTGGATGCATAATGCCAAAATGACTGCTTGAAAAATCAGTATCCAGTCCATCTGCCACTGGTTTTCTTTATGCTGGTGTTCCGCAGTTTTATAAAGGAGTGTACCAAGGTGTGCTGGGTCGCAGGTTGGGGAAGAGAATGCTGAATGAATACTGGTTGGAGCAGCAACAAAGGTTTCCCTTACTTACTGTGCCTGCCAGCCATGGGAGCTCAGGCTCAAGTCCTCCTACCTCTTTATTGCTACTGGTTTGTCACCATGCTGCTGGAAGGAATGGTAGTGAGCAGCAGGGAGGAAGCCACCAGAGAAACTGGACTGTCCTGTCATCATTTGCATACTTTGGCACATACACCAGAGGATACTAACCTCTGGCCTTGATCTCACTACACCAGACAATTGGTTGCACTCATATGCTTTACTTGCCTTGACTAACGCTGTGTTTTTCCAATTGGCCAATTGTTTAGTGGCCAAGGAGACTCACTGACTTTAGATGTGAATTCAGTAAACATTTGTTAATGTGACTTACTTTGTGCCAGGCAGTATTCTGGTCACTCTGGCACATTTTATCTCATTTATTAATCATAATATTTAAAAAATAAGTTGATATTTTTATTTTAAAATTATTAAACCAAGGCACTCTATTCCATGCTGTGGCTCTCCTAACTTCAGGGAGAAATATGTTAACATTTAAAATAAATTATATCACGTAATGTGACATAAAGATGATGAGGGCATCATCTTTTAATAGATATGTATTATTGTTAAAAATGTTAATTAGGTATTGAAAATTATAACAGGGACATTTCACCAGTGAGGTGGTGTAAGGGGAGAGAAGTTGGGGCAATGGGAATTGGAATATAATGAGCAACATTAAGCATGCACATGTCAAGTCTAGTTCTGGATCCTGTGGCAGGCCTTACAAGAGAGTCCATGAGTCAGAGAGGTGCAAATAGAACCAGGAGTTTGCATTGTTGTGGATGCAAAGGAGGAGGAAGTGTTCAACATTTTTAGATGTAGAAGAGAGGTCCAGAATGATAAAGACTGAAAATAGCCATAGGATTTTATAGATGGGAGGTCACTGCTGACCTTACCAAGAGCCCTTCCATGAAATTAAAAGGACAACAGATATGTAGAATGAGGGATGAGTAGGAAATGAGGGAAGAGAGAAGATTGTTAGTAGATAGCTTAGTCCTTCCAAAGATTTTTCTAGGAAGAAGAGTGCGGTTTCTAGAGGGAAGACATCTGTAAGGAAGAGATACTTTTTCAAGTTCAAAAAAATGGAGCATCTCTATTAACTACTGGAGTCTGAAAGAAAAGGGAAAGAATGGTTTGAGATATAGGAAGGAACTTGAAGACTAATGCCCCAGAAGCAACAGAAAGATGTGGGCCAGGGCACAGAGAGAATTGATTGACCTTGAACTGGATGAGTGACCCCACAGTCTTCACTCTTGATTAGTAAATGCTTATATTGTGATGTGGAAAGTTAAAGATAATCATAGCGATGGCCTTAATTGTCTTGATGAAGCAGAAAGGCCAACAAAATATTGAAATTGGAAGGGATGGCGATTGAGCTAAGGACTTTTGAGCAAGGGAATAAAGGCTGAACAGGATCATTGAGGAGAATAGAAAATGGACAGAAGAAAAGTATAAAAGAGTGTTGCTGTGACTCCAGCAAAGATTGGCAATCATGAATTTGTAATAATCCCAGTATTCCTGGTTTGCATGTCTTTCTCTTGCTGTGTAAAGCAGAAAGGGTGGATTGTAAAATTGGACCAGGGTTTAGGATTTAGGGTTCTGGCAGGAGAACAGTGGTAAAAAGGCACTGAGGGGACTGGAGGACAAGTAATTTGTAATTATAGCAATCATGTCCAGGAAGGGCAGGAAAGAAAGTGAAGATAGGAGACAACTACTAGGCTTGGAGGAAATGCAGAAACCTATGGATGGCAAGACTCTTTGAGGGTAATATCAGGATGAGGTAGAAGAAGCAATAAACTATGCTCTAGAATCATCCTGAATGTGGAAGAATTATTGGGGGGCCTAGAGAGGTATATAGTTGAGACATAAGCATTTCAAAAGATCAGAGGTCTTCAGATTAATGATCCAGGAATAATGATCATGATGTTGGATAGGAAACAACAAGGCCAGATCACCAGTACTCTGATCCTTCAATGGTGGGAGTAGATAAAAGAAAAGACTCTTCATTTGAAACCCTTCAGGGAAAGCAGTATCATCAGAGAAGGGCCCAGTTCCATTAAGGGTATAAGATGGAGAAGCATTCTGTCAAGTTTAGGAAGTATATGAATTAATCTACCATGATCTTGAGGATCCAGAATATACTATGAGAATGTTTACGGACAAGGGCAGTAGTAGAATCTTGAGGCAGAGAGAAACAGCACAGTGGGGTGAGAATGAGACTGTAGATGACAAAGGGACTTATATTCTGGACAATGTCCAAGGATGGCAAGTATGGGATAGAGGAATATTGAGATTTGCTGGCCTCGGGTTGGTGCATAAGGCCAATGGGAAGCCTTGTGGAGCTTCCTTGGAATTTTGTGAGTTGTATAAAAGTGAGTCATGGCTGAGAGCTCTTGGAGTCCAGAGCTTGAGTTTGTATAAGGATCCTAAACTTATGTTGTACTTTATGTCAGTTTTTCTTACCATGCTGAGAGCTTACTTAGATACAGCTTTCAAGTTATTAACATTGCAACGGTCTTTAAAAAATGGCTTACAGGGAGACTTTTGGTCAAAAATATTTTTGGGGCACTATGTGTGGACTTCATTGATTACTGCTTTCCATGCACTGCTGGTTGTCTATAGGGTCACTGTCTCTATGAACAGAAGAACCAGCCCTTCTGAAAAACAACAACAAAAAACAACTTTTATTTTTATTTTTTTAATGAACCTAAGCCAAAAATGCTTTAAACCAGTAGAAACATTTAGTAATTCTTCAGAAACTTTATAGCACTACTGACTGGTGTGGAGCAGGTAGAAGTTAAACTTATTTTATGCTGATTATGAAAGTAAGATATATGCATTATAAAATATATTAAAAATATAGGAAAACAAAAAAGAAAAATTACATTAAATCTCACCAGCTGGAGAAGGGGTGTTAACCTTTAACAAGGTTAAAATCTCACCACTGTTAATATTTGGATGCATATTATTCCATCTTTTTATGTCTTTGAATATGCTTTTTAACAAAAATGATATAGCAAGATATTTTATATTTTCTTGATTGTCTTACAAACATGATTGCATCATTAGTACTCTTCTATCACATGACATTCAATATGGTATTTCACTGACTTACTGTATATACTTAACCTATCTCCCCATGCTGTTCATCTGGGTTATTTTCACCTTTTTAGAATTATGAATCATGCTGGTATTCTTAAAGAGAAATTAATCTTGCACATTTTTATGATTACTTAAGATACATTCTTAAAAATGTAATGACTGGATCACAGTGTTTTCTCCTCTCTCTTTCACACACTCACTCTATCTCTCTATCTCTCCCCTTCTCTCTCTTTTTCTTTTTCTCTTCCTGCCTTCTTGTCTGCTTTTTTTGCTGAAATTTACACTTGAAACCAATTTTATCCTACAAACTAAGAATGCATTTTACATTTTTAAATATTTGAAGAATTCTGAAGAAGAATGACATTCTGTAATACATGAAAATTATATGAAATTTATATTTCAGGGCCCATTAATACAGTTTGGTGTACAGCCATGCCCATTTGTTTATATACTGTCCATGGCTGCTTTCACACTACTATGGAAGTGTTGAGTAGTTGCAACAGAGACTAAATGATCCACAATGCCTAAAATACGTATTATTTGGTTCTTTACAGGAAACGATTGATGAGTCCTGATTTAAATCTGAGAAGTTTATAAAGTTATCATAGATAATAATGTCAATCCTTTAACTTGATTCCAGAACGATTTGCTTGTGTGCCATACACTAATATTGTGAATCAGAACCCCAGTTTCCTTGTCTGTAGAATGGGGTAAATATTAGTGATAATTTCAAATGGTTTCTGTGAAGGGTGAATGAAATACATTTCAAGTATTTTAATAGTGCTTGGCTCAAAACTGATAGATAAGTAACATCACTAGAGGGCATGCAGCTGCTTGCAAAGTGTCCCATTGGAAAAGTGTGCTATTATTCATTTCAAAGGAAGGAAGCCAGAGCGTCCTTCTTTTGGAGAACCTCATACTGTATATGTTTGACACACATCTGCCTTCTAAAATGATTGCAGAGGCTCTTTCATGTGGCTGGGGCAGGAATTGTTCTCCCTGATCAAGTAGCAACTTTGGTTTGCTATCCTTGGTGGGGACATCTTAGATGCTTCTGGTGGTTGAATGTGATTGAATATATTTCAGTTTCTCTACAAAGTCACTGTCAGCAGCACATGGATTAAAAATGCACATGGAACAAACAATTTCATCAAAGGAAAGGTAAAAACTGGGTTGGATAAAGAGGATATAAAGAAAGAAAAAAAGGGACTTGACAGAGTAGAGGGAAGCCAACGAAAGAAAAAATATCGGATGTGATGACTGCTTTTTAACTTTAAATAAATGTAGTAAAATCATTTTTACAATGCCCTATATATTGTGTGCCTAAAAAATAATGCAGAAAACATAGGGTTTTAAGTGCATTAATATAAATGACTTGAGTACCCCAACGCTGCCATGTAACCAAAGGTTGGAGTTAGTACCCATTTTATGTAAGTTAAGTCTTTTCTGTGCCTCTTCCCATATCTGTCCCTTTTTTTCTTTCTCTCTCATCTTAGGAGAAAATAGTCCCTCTTTTCCTACAAAGACTTGTCAATTAGTCCTACTTCCCCTTCCTCCTTTTGCTCTTGACCCATCCTTACCTGGCAAATCTCTAACCTTGCTTCATCAATTATCCCTTCCATCTCAGTTACTCCTTAACCATGCCAAGTGATGTTTTCTCTAGAAATTTTGTCAAAGAATCCTCTTTGGTATTTGGAGGGACAGAAATCAAGAATGTAATATGGATAAAAGAGACTAGTCACCGATATCTCTTCACATATTCAATTCTCAATCATCTAGACTGATTGAATTCGAAGTTGATGTGGTGGCTATTTATTTAAGTATTCATTTTTAAAGTATTTACCATTCATACCTTGTTCAAAATATTTGAAAATCCATCTTCAGCCTATACATTATTTAGATTATATTTTCAGTTTCTGAGCACACAGGCTGGTAGGTCTCTTTCCCTCTCTTTCCCTTTCTTCCTGTCTCTCGTAATCATTTATTATTGGATCTTGGGATTTTGGAAAGAGCTTCTGTTCTTTATTAAAGCATTTCTTTGGAATTTTTGGGAGTTCCTTTACAGCCAATATGTTATCATATTTTCTAATGTTCTGCATGTGCTTGAAAGAAATGTGTATTCTCTAATTATTGAGTGCAGTGTTCTATATGGTTTAATTAGATTAAGCTTTTTAATTATGTAGTTCAAATCTATGATTGTATTAATTTATGCATGATTGATCTGACACTTTTTGGCAGACGTGTGTTAAAACTCTTCTGTTATAATTGTGGATTTATTAATTTCTCCTTATAAGTATGCCATTTTTGTGTCACTTATGTTTAGACTGTAGTGATACTTTATTAATATATTTTACATTTCACCTTTATGTAATAAACTTCTTGATTACTGGTAAAATTAATTTTAAAAACCTTAAACAAGTACTTATCTTTTAGAAATGTTATAAGATTTAGGGGATGGCAGCCCAAAATTTATCTCTAAAAGCATATCTCTTAATTTTGTTAACTTGTAAATGTAATTAACTCTTCATTGTGGAAATTTGAATTATTATTGGTTTCTTTTATTTATACATACATTTTAATTATTTTTGGTTGCTGGCCTCAGTGGAGAACATCTTAGATGCTTCTGGTGATTGAATGTGGTTGAATGTATTTCACTTCCTCTGTAAAGGAAAGTGAAATATGTTTTACTTTCTCTGTAAAGGAAGTGAAATAGTTTTACTTCCTCTGTAAAGGAAGTGAAATATATTTTACAATATATTTCACCACCTGGTCATAATCACTGCCAATATTTCATCATATAGCCTTCCAGTCTTCCTTCTGTACATTTTTTTCTGGTTGAGGTTATTATCCAATTCAATATTTTATCTTGATTTGTTTTAACTTTTGTTATAGCTTAAACATTTTCTCATGTCATTACTGGCTCTTTTTGTACATCCTACTTCTCCACCCCTAACAACCAAGAGAATTAGAGTGAACATTGGGATGCAATAAAATATACCTAAAATAGTGAATATTACAGAACCAAATTGGGAAGAACAGAAACTAGAGAATATTACTTGACCATTAATCACATTATTTATACCACAGTTTAGAAATATGAATTATCAATTTTCTACAATGGTTGCAGTTATTGGAGAAAGCTTTATAGCAAAGGTGGATTACTGATCTCTTCCTAGATGCTAAGCCAACTCCATTTAGCAAAGGTACTAGGGCAGGTATGAACCAGACCCCATAATACAGAGTGAGTGATGGAAAGTAGATAAGAGAGCAATAATGCAATAGGAAGACCTGTCAGCTTCACTCTTGAGAGGATCAGGGATATAATTTATCAAGCAAGATGGGACCAAATTCTGGAGGACCTAGACTGTCAAAAGAGTTGCTACTCTCTGTGCAAAAGAGATGCTTCTAGCTGTGTTGCTGCCACATTGATAAGCTGGTAGTTTTAGAGAAAGAAAGAAGAAATTTTATGTTCCCCTGGGTTATGGAGTCTCAGCTACAAATTTCTGTTTGTGAAGAAGGGAAGGATAAAGCAGAACTGCTTTAAGAAAGGAAAGTAAAAAACATTAGGCTGATTTTGCAGGTGAATTTGTAATCCTAAATTAGCATAGATGATTGTTTTTTATCCTTCTTGTAAAAGTATGATAAAGTATAATTATCCTGATATTAAATAGGAAGGAACCAGATCTCAAGGGGTTTGAGTAATTTCATATGACCAACACTGCAAGCTAGATCTTAGAGCACCTAGTTTGACAGGTTGTCTATTACTCTGTACTGCTTCTTCAGGGCTCAATGTGATAGTATTTAATGATGATAACAATGGTTGCTAGCCCTTTTGTTTCACAACTCTGAGGTCTGTAAGGTCTTAATTTTTCCTAGCAAAATTCTGCAATACTAAATATCAGAAGGAAAAAAAATCTCCAGAGAAGTCCAGCCTCGTAGTTATTGTTTTATTATTAAGCACTTTTTTTTCTAGATCCTTTTAGGACTTTATGTATGCACACATACACATGAACACTCACACACAAACGTATACATACCATATTTATCTAGGTGTGGATATCTTCATTGTTTTTGCCTGGAATTTGAGGAACTCATTTTATCAATATTCTCAGCTTCTTCCTCAGCTCAGATAAGTTATCCTCAGTTATACTTTTAATAATTGTTTGTCTTGGAGTTATTCTGGCTCCTTCATTGAAATGCCTATGATGGCTAAGTCAGTTCATTTCTTCATATCTATATTACTTTCTCCTTTTCCATGTTTTAGTTTTTGACTTTTGTACTCTGGAGACCTTCAGAATGTGAGGATTTGGTTTAATTTCCGTAGTGTTAGTTTGACTTTTTACTTAATGTGTCTCTCTTGACTTACCTTTCCCTCCATTTTCCCCATATTTCAATAAATGGAACCTTCATCCACCCAAATGCTCAAGCCAGGAGCTCTCTCTGTCTGAATTCTTATAGACAAATCCTTGCCAAATCTTTTCTAACATATCCGAAGTATGTGTTGAATCATTTTATTTCACAAAGCAAAATAGCGTCTAAGGTAGAGCTGGAACTCAGGTTTTCTGGAACACCCTAGTTTATATCCTGGCTCCACCACTTTATACCTGTGTATTCATGGGGAAATTACTTAACTTCTCTGAGCATTCATTTTTTTCATAAGACATGAAGATAGCTACATTTCAGAGGTATATTTTAAAAAGTCTGACTTCATTTATATGAAATGTACAGATTAAGCAAATCTATAGAGACAGCAAATAGACTAGTGGTTGCCTAGTGATAAGAGGGTCTAGGAGGGAAATATAGGGAGCATTGACTGCTAAAGGGTGTGGGATTTCTCTTTGGAGTAGTGAAAATGTTCTAAAATTGATTGTGGTGATAGTTTGACAACTCTATGAAGATACTAAAAGCTATTTAATTGTTAACTTTAAAGGATGAGTTATGTGGTATATGAACTATATTTCAATTAAGCTGTTTAAAAAGTAAAAAAAAGAAAAAAAGATTAAAGGAGGGAAAGTTCCTGAGATGACCAACAATGGAGCCCCTTCAGCCTCAAAGGCCCAGATGAACATTTCCCCTGTTCTAGGTTGGCCATCCAGGTGTGTGGCCCCATGAAACTCATAAGTACATGGTCTTGGACTTGAACAGAGTCTCTTCAGCTGCATCACAGTGAACACTTTAACAGGCTTACATCTCTTTAGAAACACAGCTTGGAAATCTCTATCCCTTTGTGGATTTTGGAAGTTACATTTGGCAGCTTCCTAAGGTAAGCGCAGAGCAAAAATAATTTGCCACCTGGGGCTTTATGGAAGATGGAACTTAGTCGCCTCTTAATATGCTCAGCTGAAGAGTTGAGACATACCTCAGGCTTCAATTTTTTCAAAGGTCTGATGCATTTGTCTTTAATGTAAACTGCACTGGCCTGGTAATTCCAATGCTGAATTACTTGACACATCTGATGAAGTTAAGGGCATATGTTTTAAGGAATCTGCTTTAACTGTCCCCACTGAGAAATATCCTCCAATGTGGATTATTAAGTGCAGGTTTGCTAGAGACATTTGATACAATCTGGAAGATTTAAGAGTTGAGGACATGCCCTGGGTCTCCATTTTATAAGAGGTTCCATGCATTGGTCATCACAACAAACCATTCTGGCCTTACAGGAGCACCCAGATACATAGGGCAATTTCTTAAGGACTTACAAAGAGACTTAGACTCTCACACAATAATAGTGGGAGACTTTAACACTACACTGTCAATATTACATAGATCAACGAGATAGAAAATCAACAAGGATATCCAGGACTTGAACTCAGACCTGGAACAACTAGAC
>CAUYQU010079751.1:0-57379 GCA_963574635.1 Cheracebus regulus
TGTCCCTACAAAGGACACGAACTCATCGTAATAAATAATTTTTAAAAGTTGGATTGTGTAATTCCCTAAGCAAGTGGTTGAGTTAAAGTTTAAAAAAAAAAATAGTACTTCATGAACACACAGCTAGTGCTCCTGATTCTGAGTATTTGTAATTCAACCTATGGATATCATTCTTTTGAATTTACAGTATTCCCTTTAATTGTCTAATGCACCTACATCAATACATATAACTACACACACACAGACACCCAGAAACACACACTCCCTATACACTTGATTATTGAGTACAGTCAGAAGCCTGACTGCTCAGAGTTGAGGAAATTTTCCACACATGTTAGGGTTTGGGCAGGCAAGAATACCTGGGAAAGGACATAGAGACTTAAAATCATAGATAGGGTAATAAAAAATTTAAAACTTTACCCACTCAATATTTATTTCCTTTATGGAATCTCTTTTAAGTGATTGGTTTTCAAAATTATAAAAGATCAGTCAAGACTGGTATTGTAATTTTGGATTTCATTTCAAGGAACCAGTCCAATTCCTTAACAGCTTTGCTTTTCTCTTTTCCTTAAAAGAAACAAGCTTATTTCCCAAAGGCTTTTCTGGCTTGTCAATTTAACAGACTCAGTCAATGATCCATGAAAACCAAACAATTCAGTTTAAGACAATTTAAATAAAGAGGGGAGGCAAACAGTTACAACGTCAGTTCAATCGGAGGAGACACAAGCTCTCTTCCAATGAAACATGAAACATGAAACTATCAAGTAGAAGTCTATTTAGGTGTAGACGTGCAACATAAACAGTGAAATTTAGATTTTTCTAAATGACAAATTTGTCTGGAAAACTAGGTTGAATCTGTAACACTTTCAACACTATTGTTTTTAATATAAGCATTAATTTTTATGTTTAAAATTATTTTATAAACATTTGTATATATGCAAGTATATATATACACACACATACATATACTTGTATATATGTGCATATATTATATACATACATATATATATATACACACATATATATATATACACATATATATATATACACCTGTATTATTAGGTATATATAACACTGTATGTGTATATATATTTTTTCTTTTAGGTCTCAAATAGTTCAGTTAAGGCCTTTAAAACACTTGTTGGTTCTATGCTTTCATAGTGATTTGAAATAAAATTATCCTTCATGTACTTCATTTTGTATTCAGCCCACTGCCTAACTTTAGCATACTGTACTCTAGAATCACCCAGATAATTTGTTAAAATAGATTGCTGTGCCCTACCCACAGAGTTTCTGATTTACCAGAACTAGGATGGGGCCTGATAATTTGTATTTCTAATGAAGTTCACAGGTGGTACTATCTCTTCTGGTTTGGGGACAACCAGACCAGAACTACAGTTCTCATCCAAGATGAGTTTTTCTATACATATAAAACTTAGTTTAGCTTTTCTGGAATGGCCAGGAATCTTTTGTATGTGCCTATTGTCTATCTGCAAATTACTCGCCTTTACTTAGCTCATATACTCTGCAAAAAAGCAATAATTTCTTCAGAGCTCTCTTAGGCAGATTTTAGTTATTAAAGAATTGCTACTTTGTTTGACAGCTGAAAAGTTGGGAAATAATTTCAAAATTGATCTTGCAAAATCCATATGCTGAAGCATATGTCAGAAAGCTCCCTAGGCCTTCACACAGATTAATTACTCTTACCTTTCACACAATTCGTATATATTTGATTAGCCAGTTTCTAATTTGTAAGAAAGAATATTAGAATAATAATAATAATATAATAATAATAATAGAAGGAGAATAATCCAAAGACTATTGCAATAATCCAGATGAGGGATGAAGATAGTAGCACCCAGTATTTTGTTGAGTCACTACTCTGTGCCACACACTGTGCTAGATAACCTACTGACATTATATCATCTGCTCCACCCAAAAAACTACAATAGAGTTATTATCATCCCATTTTACAGAAGTAGACACAGAGACAGAGTCTGGAGTGCAAGATATTTATTAGGAATCAACATTTGTGAAAGGAAGGAGAAGGAAGCAGGGTTGAGCAGAGGGAGAAGTTGAATGCTAATGCAACCCCAGTAGAGTCTTTACCAAACTAGTGAGGGGGTCTCAAGCAAGATTTGCCTGTCAGTATTTCACACTGGGCTGAAATGGCTGGAAACGTATGCCCACACCTAACTGGAAATGGCTTTCCCCAGAAAGGGTGTGACATCAGGCAAGGAGACTCTATGCAGCTGAGGCTGACCTTTTAAGCACTTAGTGGCTGGAAGCTATCTATGAATTATATCTTCCTACCCCTGTGCTGGGTAGGAAGTACTTCTCTGAAGAACTTAGGTACATTTCTTGTGTCTGCCACTGATTTGTCCAAGAACAGAGTAATCATCTGCGTAACAATTCAAACCCAGGACTATCTGATCCTTTCAACCACATAATCAGTTAGTTTCTGTATGCTGAGTACATTTCTTAACAATGTCATCAGGACTCCATCATGGACACCCACTGAATTGCGTGATAATGCAGTGATGACCTTAGGTGCCACTGAGGAATGTAGCAGAATATGTTGCTACATGAAAGGTCTCTAAACCTCCCTGTAATTTTGTCACCTGCCATCCTGTCAGTATGAGTACGGAATTCATGAACAGTCAGTACTATCCCTTTCACTCAAGCTATTATCATTTCTCATCCTGATGACCGAAGGAGCTTCTAAATGCATCTTGCTGCTTAATTGTTGCTCCACCCAATGGCAAGACTGACTAAATAGAAATGTATTCATACCACAATTCTGCTCAAATGTTTTAAACAATTGTTCACACTTCAATCCAAATCCTTACCAAAGAACTTTCAAGCTTTATACAACCTGACCTTGCCTCCTGACCAGCTATTACGGCTCTCAAACATGCTAAGCTAAATCCAACCATGAAGATTTTACAAATGCTGTTGGTTCTGTCTGGAATGCTCTTCATTCAAATCCTCCCCACACTCCTGAGTTGTGATCACTGCCATCTTTATAGAGACGCCATCTTGACCACTCTAGAGAAAATACAGCTCTTACTCTTACACTCCATATGCCAACCCCTTCCCTTGCTTCATTTATATTCTTTGCTCTTTTCACTACTCAGAATTGTGTCCACATGTGTGTATGTGTGTATACATATTTGAGTGTGTATAATTTTAATTTTGCGTTGTGCAGGTAGAATACACATACCCATACTCAAATTGTTCATTGTCTGTCTCCTCCACTGTAACTTCACAATATTACATATAAAGATTTTAGCTGTCAAGTTCATCTGTGTGCTCCCAGATTCTAAAAGAGTGATTTTTACCCATTGGGAAAATTAATCAAATGAAATAAATGACAATAGTGAAAACATATACATATATATATATGTATATGTTTTATGTCTCAATTGAAGTTGATAAATTCACATTTATTTAATTAAATAACATATTACAAAATGCTATGGAAAAGATAAATAGGGATAATTAATCATTAGTTGAATTTGAGTATCTATCTCAAAATAATGAGTAAAGTACTGAACCTTTTTTTCTCTTCTAAAAAATAAGCCCTTATCATTTAGAAAATATGTCTACATAAATTTTCCAGTGCACTGATGATGAAAGATAAAGAAGTGATACTCTTTTATTTTTTGAGTTGTATTTGCAATTAATTACTGCATTATACCATATCCAATATGTTCTGGTACATATATATGTTTTGTCTTTGATTAAATGTGTCTTCAAGAGAGAAACTATCTGTGAAATTATGCTTAGGATGCTTGATATGTGTGTACTAGGCAGACTGATCTTCCAAGTTTCCCACTGATCACTCTACTGCCTGTGTACACTCTTAAGACCCAAGATTTCTTTCTTCCTTACTAGATTATTTCCAGTTCTTCCTAAAAGAATGACACCATTCACCTTATTTTTCCTACTTAGTCAAGATATTCATTCATTCAGCATTTTGATTCTTCAAATGTGCTACCCACAAGGGTCTTTCCTGGTTTTCGAAAACTATTGCACTTATGGATTCTGCCATATTATTCAACATTTAATTGCACTGTTTAGTGGAGTTTTCTCCCTACATCATTTGCACAGATCCTGAGGAGAATGGAAAGTTCTTGAGGACAGGGACTGGATTACTTATTCCTTTACTATATTCCAAAACCATCACCACTGTCCAAAGATAAGTAGATGCTTGATATAACTCTAAATAGATGTTATGCTTTTGTTAATCCAGTAATTTCTAATTCTCACAGTTCCAAATACCCATCTCAGTAAAGAAACAAAATTGTTTTAATTAGATATCTCACTAAAGAATAAATAAAGGCCTTTCATGATTTCAACTCAGTACTTTAAGAGTTATGTAGACTATGGGAAGCAGAGTTTCAAGGCCTAAAGCTGAGAATTAAGATGCAATTTGGATGTCAGGACCAAGAGGTTTATCTATCTTCAGGATATCTTCAGGATAAAACAGTTTGTGGTCTGCAATTTATGTAAAACTTTCTAATTTAGCTCCCATATCCCTAAAACTTATCTGATTCATGGACTATTTCTACTTTGCACAGCTGGTCAGGATTTTGCAAAAAGAGAAATCAGGGATTATCTTCTTCTACTCTCCAGTGGGAAGACAGAAGCTTGCATAAACAGGGACAAAGATCATGGAAGCTCAAGAACCTAATGTTGCTCAGAAATTAAGAGAGACTTTTTTTTTTTTTTTGATACAGAATAGTCTCTCTCTGTTGCCCAGATGGAGTATAGTAGTGCAATCTCTGCTCACTGCAGTCTCCATCTCCCGGGTTCAAGTGATGCTTGCTCCTAAGCCTCCCAAGTACCTGGAATTATAGGTGCCCGCCACTATGCCCTGCTCATTTTTGTATTTAAGTAGAGATGGGGTTTTGCCATTTTGGCCAGGTTGGTCTAGAACTCCTGACCTCAAGAAATCTGCCAGCCTTGGCCTCCCAAAGTGCTAGTATTACAGGAATGAGCTATGGCGCTCGGCCAAGATAGAATAGTCTGGATAAGCTTTGGACAGAATTTATTGGCTGTTATAAGAGTTTTCCAGTAGTTTTGAACCCCATTTCCTTATTTTGATTTTTCCTCATACCAAAAGGGTAAGGAAGCCAACTTGGGGCTATTACTGGCTTATCCATGGCCTGAAACTGCCCACTCCACACCCAAAGAATTATCATCCTGATTCTTCCTGTTCCTCCTTGTCTATTAGATGCTATTGCTCTGAGAAGCACACTAGGATCTAGAAGCTGACATAAAAAATAAATTCATGATAAAATGACAATTGTTTGTAGGCCAACCATAGGACATAGTGAGATTTTAAGTCAGAACACACTGAGTTTTATCTCTCAACTCTAACTAGCTGTGTGACCTTGAACAAGTTATTGAATGTATTAGAGATTCAGTTGACTCATATGTAAATAGGTACAAAGGAGCCTACTTCATGGTCTTGTGGTAAGGATTAAATAAAATAATGTGTGTAGCGTGCCCAGCACAGAGCCTTGAAAATACTAAATGTATCATTAGTATCATCACCATAGAAATGAATATTGTTCACAGATTAAATACTATTCTTTAAGTCCTTCCACATTTTAGCTCAAGGAGGTGAATAATGATAAACACATAATACACTAAAATTCATTGTCTTTTTATTTTTTATCTTTTTTAGAAAAAGCCTTGGAATTTCCCAAAATGCATTAAGAATACAAGAACCTAATCTTTCCAAATATGAAAAGCAGCAGCTTTAACCATCAGGATTCTTTCCTTCCAAACTCTTTTAAGGAATGATAAGGAATAAGAGTTGCTTAGTGATAATCCTACTTCTTTGCTTCTCACCACTAAACAATAGCAGCAGCGTAATTTCATCTTTGAGAGTTTAACTTTATTACTCTAGGAATCCTCACAGAATTCCTTTGGGCTGTGAACCATCTAGGTATAAGCATCGTTATTTTTCTTTTTAATTTGCTTTTTTTTTTACATGAAGAAACAGAAACCTAACCTTTCAAATACTGAGGAACAAAAAGAGTACACAACGTGATAGCGTTTTAGTCTTAATTTTGTCACTAGCTGCAATAGTTTAGTAAAGTCAGTTTCTATCAATATATTCATTTGTCAGATGTCCTCATTCTTCAAACGCTTGGCTTACAACTACATAGGGCAGTTACAATATTAAAATAAAGTGCAAATTAAAATCATTTTGCTAAGGAAAAACCATTCTGCAGTTTTAAGAATAATAAAAACCACAGCCAGAAGCCAAATTTGTACATCAACACTTCATTATTAGAGACAGTGGTACAAGGACAGTTTTACAAAGATTGCAACTTGTGTTTTCACGGTTTTTGTACTTGCTGTGACTATCTTGTTTACAGTACTTACTTTTATCTATAAGGAAAAGACTCAAATCTGCACAGTTACTCAACTTAATATATTTTCCTGAGTTTTTATTTCAGTGACATTTGTGATCCTTGTGATTCATTTCACTGCTAATCTAAAAGGAGAGGCTAATTATCCAGGCTGAAATTGGGTTCTGATAAACATGCCTTTGTGAGATCTGAAGGATCACCTTTGAGACTGGTAAGATAGGGTCTGGATAGTGAGGGAAAAGTAAATGTCAGCCAGCTTTAGAGTCATGAAGAACAATCACTATAGAGAAAATTTAGTTAGTTTTGGCCTGAAAAAGTTTTCAGAATGTTTTCAAATTCACTAGCTTTTCCAGGAATTCTTAGGAGTGCAACAAAAATGGTCATGTGATCACTTGATGATACATTGAGTGTGCTTTGTCATAATAGTTCCTAGAAGCTGTAAGAAAAGTAAAGCACTTGCACTCTTCAGAGAAGTATAGCAAAGGTTCAGCTACTGAGCCTCCAACTCTTTTCCTTTCTGCCAAGTATCTAAGAATAGTTTCATATTTAACTGATGAGATAAACTTGAGTGATTAACCCATAGAAATGCAACCATATCATGCTGAGCATGTCTTTTGAGAAACGGAAACAGCAAAGTAAGACAGAACAGGTGCAGAAGAGATGAACAAATATTATAATTCCTAAAACAATAATTAGCTGCCACTTTAAGATGCTTAGATTCTCAAGAAAAATGTATAAAAATCTCACCACAAAAATGCATTGCACTAAATCATATAAATATTTTCCCATTAAGAATCAACTTGTACACATGAACCCTATATGAGATCTTTTCAATTTAAGAAAACTTAATATGTATTAGGTAAGAAAATCCATATTTATAATATCCTTAACATAGGAGACAACTATTTTCTTTCATGAAGATTCCTACATTAGCAAAAGTTTTACTAGTTGACTACTTTAAATAGGCTAAAAAGAAATTATTAACTGGAAGAACATGAACTATTAAAAGCTAGTTCAAATTTAAGGTCAATAAAAATAAAGATAAAGCATCTCAATTTATATCGAAGCAACTCAATTTAGAGAATTCGATTTACAAAACTTTTCATGACACTTCTCAGTAATGTTACCTTGTACAATCTTAGTCATGTACAATCTGCAGAACTCTTAAGGCCACACTTCAGAAGTCAACAAG
Source organism: Cheracebus regulus (assembly GCA_963574635.1). Lineage (NCBI taxonomy): Eukaryota > Metazoa > Chordata > Mammalia > Primates > Pitheciidae > Cheracebus > Cheracebus regulus. The sequence continues at coordinate 7,582 of CAUYQU010079751.1, forward strand.
AATCATTTCTACTGTATTTCAGCACATAACCCCAGATCCTAGGGGATGGGGCATTAGTAAGGACTCTCTGAAAAATAGCATATATGGTGAAATATATTGTAGTGGCCAACACAATTTGCCATGGGACCACCATGATTTGTTAGAAAAATCATGTGCATCATTTCTTTCACATAATTGTCAATGTGAACCTTGGAAAGCAGCCATAGTTTGAACTATTCATCCTCAGAGCAAAGGACAGAAGCTACTAGATAAAATTGGCACTCACCTGGCGGAACTGTTCCAGGTCAATTTTGTTACCCACCAGCACGAGGGGAATTTCATAGGTGTGGCGGACCTGAAAAATGAGCTCTTTAAACTTGGCAGCCTCCTGAAATGATTGACGGTCAGTGACGGAGTAGCAGATGACGAAGCCTTCCCCACCCCGCATGTACTGCTCCCGCATGGCTGTGAATTCTGCCTGCAGGAAAATAAAATTTAGTTTCAGGCTTCGGATATAGCTAATTAATATGATTTCTAAATGTAATCATTATAAAATTTGAATGCTTTAAACTATTAAGAATATTGATATTTAATCATAGGCGATTTCATTTAAGAGATCTTAGAAAAACATATTAAATAGCAATTTTTACTCATGAACTCTTAGGTATTATATAAAGATGACGTACTTTTTAAAATTTGTAATGACCTTGCTTTAAGAAAATGAATCTAAATGTGTATACTACAATCATTAAATTTATTTGGACCCAGTCTAGATATTCTTTAAATTACGTATTTCAGATATTTTCTCACTTTCAATTTATTGAAACCAGTTTTCTTTCCTAGAAACATTGAAGAAAAAAAAATGTATAATCTAAGGCACTTGGCTTCACTTTGCAAATGAAAGGAAGTTTGTATAGGGGATTTGCCAAAGATCTGCCAAGGAACTGAGGAGAATAAATTTTTCATTTTTATTTTCAAAATATGAAAATGAATTACAGTTAGACCTTGGTTTTCCTTGTGAATGGAAAAAGTTATTTGCATCAATAATTCCAGATCCAGTTATATGTTTGTATATTAGATTTGTCTCTTGAAGGTGCATACACAGAAGAATCTGGATTGCTGAAGGATGGGTCAGTTTCTACATTTTGCTGACTTTTTCATCTTCTTTCCCCCCAGAGGAGGGCAGGATTGTAGTCTAGGTGGTGCAAAAGCCCCAACTTTAGAGATACTGTTTTGCTGGCTTTCCATCTTGCTTCCTACCTTAACTATTACTTCTCAATGACTGAAAATTCAATATTTGTTCTGAATTACAATTTGGAAAGTTCCTTTAAGTCTAAAATATCTGTTTTCATTCACTCTTATGCTGAAACTACTGTTATAATGACAAGGGCTAATTAGATACAAGCAATGGAAAATATAAAACTTAACCTCTGGAATAAACAATGAAAAAACAAAAGAGCATATTGTAACTTGGACAATTTGTGCTATAAGTAATCAAAGAAAGAATATTTAGGTGGGTTTTCGCTATGTTTGAAGAACTTGAGAAAATGTGACTTATTTACCTAGCAAAATGTTTATAAGAACTCATAAAACGTCCTGCTTGGAGGAATTGTTTAAATAAATGTTCATTTGATTTAAGATAGCTTGAAAGCTGGAAGCATGTATGTAGATCCAGAAACTTTGGAAAACGAGAGTTCTTGCAAATTCAGAGAGTGATAAAGTTAGTAAATTCCTGAGCTGATAAGTGAATTTCGCCAATCATTTTCAGTAAATATGGACTAAATGCAAACAGCCTTTGCGTTGACTTTAAGCAATCGCTTCTAAGTTGCAAAAACTAGATCACAGAGAGGGCAAGAGACTTGTCCAAGGACAGACAGCAACCTGATATATAGTTGGTTCAAAAACTCATGTTTCCTGACTCTCACTGTCTCAAATTACTTAGCATTAAATTTTATTTTAACTCAATCCTGAATTTCGCTATGCAATAGAAATGTACTAATTTGGGAGAAAAAATACTCTATTGGATCCATGTTTCATTCCCATACCAAAAATGGGTAATAAAATATCTGGGATCCCTCATAGTTCTGACATACTCTGATTTTGAAACCCTGTATCTCAATCAGAACCCCATAATCGACAGGTATCAATTAGAGAAGTATGAACTGAAAATGATAACTTATAGTTTCTCAAACTTATATTTCTTTGGAAAAGAAATGATAGGATCATCCTAGAAATATATTTGATCTTTAGGAAAACATAACTAGATCTGTTATAGCAGTTGCATATGATTCAAATAACAAAAATGCAAACTAAATTGGAAAAGATCTATTTAACAATTTAAAGTTTATTCTATTTTTCAACTATTATTTTCAGCACTAAAGTTTTTGATTTCCAAATATCTAGTCCTTTTAGAAATTAGCAAATAAGATAATAGCAAAATATTTAAATGGTACATATGTATATAGTACAAATTTAGTTTTCTTCCCACCTCAAGCTTCTAGCTTTTCTTTTCAAAGGTATCAGTTAATAGTTTATTTAACTTTACACTATTGTCTGTGTAAGTACAAGCATATACATAGTCCTTCTTCCTTTATACATCTTTCTAAATTTAATGGGGAACATAATATATACCTTTAATTATAATTTAATAGTCCTAATATACCTTGGAAATTATTCTATATAAGCATATATAAATATTGCTTATTCTTTTTTATAGAGGCATCATAATTTTTTATATATGTATCATAATTTATTTAGCTACTTATCTATGAAAGGCATTTAGATGGTCTCCTTTTATTCTAATTATAGACAAAGCTGTGATATATACTCTCAAACATTCATGTTGCACTGATTTATCTATACCTGAGAAACAGTATTTCTAGACCAAAAAGAACATACATTTTGCTTTTGAGAAATATTGCCAATTTCAATGCCAAAGACATTGTATCAATAATACTTTCTCCAACATAATATAAATATGAACATTTCTCTTCATTTTCAACAATGCTGCTTATAAAATTGTTCTACTTTTACAAATTGTAGAATTGAAACATCATGTTCCTTTTATTTGCATTTATTATTTATGTGTTATGTTCACCATGTCCTATGTTTTACATTCATTTCTATATTGTCTTCTACATATTGATTTTTATTTTGTTGTGAAGAATGTAGTAGTTTTCTTTGAAGGGGTTTGGTTCTACCTGTTGTTGAATTGTAGATTTTTAAAAATTTGAACTGAGGGAAGATATTTCTATGTGAGACATAAGAAAAAGAGCAATGCATTTGACTACTTCAACAAAAATATACCATAAAGAAATGACTAGCAAATTTAATAAAGTGGAACAACCTGTTAGGAAGACAACTAACTAAAAGAAAGGCAAAATTCACAGAGAAAAATATTGGATGATTGAATAACTAAAGGTCCAATAGTTCTTGCTAACCAGATTCAAAGTCATATACATATCACATTAAAAATAGATATGTCAAGGAATCACATCTGATCTAAATTGGAAGAAATCTCCAGGTATGAAGTTCCAGCATACATACTTTAAAATTTGGATGATTTTTGCTTTGTACCTCTCTGTATGAATATGCATTTATGGTCAAGAGTGGTATTTATAATCTGGAAGCAGAGAAAGAGAGTCCTAGTACATGACCTCTACCTAAGACTGTTATTTACTTAAAGCATGTCTCTGACATGTCACGTGAACTCTCTGTGCCTCGATTTTCTCCTTTGTCAAAGATGAATTAGGACACACACTTAACCAGTCTTTCAAGGCCGTAGAAAGGCTCAAATGAGAGAAGAGGTGTGAAAATGCTTTGATGAATTTTTTAAATAGATACAAATTAAGCCTATTATTATCTCTGGTACAAATCCGGCAGAATAGAAATCCTCTTTTAGACTCATGAAATCCCCTTTTAGATGCATTAAATATAAATGTGGCAGTGTTTTTTTACATAAGCTTAATCAGAAAAAGTATTAACCTTTTTTTCCCAAACAGAAAATGTTTCCACCAATAAAACAGATGTAGTGAAGTTATGATAACTAATGGGGAGAATATTTTCTCTTCAATGGCCTTTTCCATGCCAACTCTTTATACAACATGTGTGCATGTTTCCGGGTGTGTGTGTGTGTGAGAGTGTGTGTGTGTGTGTGTGTGTGTGTGTGTGTGTGTGTGTGTGTGTGTGTGTGTGTGTGTTTTACTAAAAGATGCAGTAGAGGCTGATAGGGCTCAGAGAATTGAGTGAAATCTCTTTACTATGTATCAACTTAATAATATACAATACAGAAATCACTTTAAAAGAAAAAATGCTGTATTCAACATGTTGCTTCTGTCTTCATTCAGCCATGAATTAAAGATCCCTATACTTTCTGTTTGGTATATCCTGAATGTTAATACCTTCTTCATTTGCTTCTTGCTATAAATGAAACTCGTTGGTTAATTATTCAGGAACATTACTAGATTCTGTTTGCTATCTATAAATAGCAACGTATCTATGAAACAGATCCTCTGTATAAAATGCTACAAATATAAGTAATTTTAATATTTTCATAGTTATTCTGAATACAACATTTCAGTTTGATCAGTTGCCTTTGATATACTTTCTTATATTAAAATTGTGATAATTTTTATATATTCTGAAAATGAATAAAGAATTATTGATGAATCTCATATTTTAGCTTCTTGATTATCAGAGTAAGGAATTTAAGCAGATAATAGGAAATGTTGGAACTGGACCAGCTCCCTGTTGCATTCAAGTAGCAATACTACAAAGATATGAATGCCTCACTATATTCAAAATGTACTAGCACTATATTTGGACCAGCTTATTAACCACTCCCGAGTAATGGCACACAGATAGCATTACCTACACTGATCTGAATCCCTTTTGGCCATCTCTTTCAAAAAACCACATGTCCATATCAAATTTGTTATCCTTATGAAAAGAAGTAAATTGAAAAGTCAGTCAGTCATATACCTAAAACTATACCAAGTGGTAGGGCATGAAAACAGAAAAAGTCTGAACTTGTCTGGGTTTGGGAAACACAACCAAGCCAAGATAAAACAAATGAATAATAATTCAGATCTAAATAAACCTTGGGGTTCAGAAAAGGGCAAGAACAGTTTTCGGAAGGAAGGAAAAGAGGAGTGGGTGAGGGAATAAGATATTCTTCCTTAAATGTATTATTTGTACAGAGATCCTCAACTTTGAGGTAACCTCACTTCCTAAGGTTATGTATTGTCACTTCTAAATGGACTTTTATAGTCCAAATTTATCATTTGCATAGCAGTTAATTATCTAGGACCTGCTTACCCTTCATAGTTGAGTTTTTGGAGGGTGTCATAGCACAGAATCATGTGATTGCTGTTTCTTTTGTTTGCATCTTTTTAACGAAAGAAAAATAGAAAAAGTTATAAATGATTAAAGTCTAGGTATCATAAATTTACTATATTTTTTGCAAAGCACAAGGATTGCAATAAGTAGGAGTGGTGGTTTCTCAGTCTCAGTCTAATGCCTCAAACTGGTTATGTCAATTGAAACGAAAATGAACAAAGAGCTTTTATAAATGCCGATAATATGAAGTCAAAGATTGTGCCTAAAAGTCAAAATATAATTAACAAATACTATTTTACAGCTTTCAGAGAAGATAACCTATCATTTGTTTTTTGGTATTTGACACATATTTTTAGGAATGCATTTTATCATGGAATACTGCCTGTACTGTGCCTAACTCATTCATAAAATATTTATTGAGCACTTATATATGACAGGCATGTAAGATTTGAGATTGCTAAAATGAATATATATAATAAAGCAAAAATATGGATAAATATAAAAAAGACAAATAAAAATTAGAGCATCAGAGCCAGGACAGAGTGAGGAAACAGAGTTTTATTTACAAATTGACTGTGAATATCTAAACAACCCAAGCTACAATGAAAACATGATCAATTACATCACTTGTGTCATCAATAACAACATATTAATTTGACACAAATCTCCCCTAAGCACTGAGAGCTGAAAGCAATTTCTCTCTGGGGGTTGAGATAAGGGACAACATCTTCAATGTCAACCCAACTAGATTTGCAGTACCAGGTTCTCTAAAACTAATTTGTGATTGTGATTTTCAATGTAAGCCTTGCCAAACATTTCATAGACATGCTCAATAATACTGATAGAATCTCCAAGCAATAGAAAATTATTCTGTAGAAAATGATTAGTGTGTAATAATTGAAACTGATGTTTAAAACCCTTATATTTTAGTTCCTGAAAAACTAGGAAGGGCCTTGATTCTGATGTTGGCATGGACATTGGAGGCTTGAAGGGTACTTGGAATCCAACTATAATGACAGTTCCTGGAAAAACTCTTAACTAAATACAATGTGAATAAACATTAATGTTGTAATGCAGGAAAAGCTGCATAATTTGTAGATCCCAATGCAAAGTGAAAATGTGGGGCTACTTGTTCAAAAATTATTAAGAATTTTAAGACAGCAAGAGTAAAACATTAAAACAATTGCAATGCCCTTCTGGGTTTGGGATCCTGGGCAGCTGCAGAAATTGTCAGCTCATGAATTGCAATGGGATTAGCACAAAATAACAGCCAGGAGCACATGTGTGGGGAGCTACAAAGAAGACTCCATGGACAGGTGTCCCAGAGAGAATGATGGCAATTACATTCAGAAGTCAAGTCACTCCTGAAGCATGGTAACCCCAGTGAGGAAGAAAGGCCTGCACGAGGATGAATGTTCCAGGAGTTGAGAGGTGTGGAGTTGTGGCAAGACAGAGGATATAGGGTGACAGACTGGAATATACCCTGAAGATGGGAAAGATGCTACAGAAACAGGCAAGAAAAGGAAATAATTAAAGTCCAGTTTTTGTAGCCCTGCATCTGGTATTTATGAGAGATGAGCTGATTTAGAAAGTAAATAACTTAAGGGCCATCATATCCCATACAGAGTTCTACTTGTCTGGTTAGAGTTAATACTAGATATCCAAATGGAATGAACTATCCACAGACAACTGGAAATATGGCTTAGGCAAAAGATTAGAATCTAAATGGGGTAGTTGTGACAGACTCAGGAGGCCTTGAATATGTGAATTGGAAGTAAGGTACAAATCAATTAGTCTGGATCAGTTTTGGGGGACAAATACTTTTTGTCCCTTCTTTTTGAGAGCTGGAACTTTGCCTCCATTTGAAGGTTTATCTATTTTGAAGGAGATTTTATAAAAATGCTTTTTGACAGATTTTTTCTAGTTTTGTTCTCTTTTGCCAAGCATGCTCAGTACGGAACTGTCCTCAGATTTTAGCACTTATGCCTCTGTCTTTTATTATAATTAGATGTGTTTTACTCTCATTCTCATCACTAGACTCTAACCTACCTGAGCATCATATTCTCCAAAGCATTAGGGACAGTGCCTGGATCAAAGCCCAAAAGATAATTATATTATCACTTGGTTAATTACTTACTTTAAGCTAAATGTTTTTAAATATGTTACTATTCCCTGGATGATATACATTTTAAGGGGAGTGAGGATTGGAGTCTGGAGATGAATTTAAAAGGAAAAATGAATCAAATCCTTAAACTAAAAGGATAAAGTTTTTAGTTACTTACTCATTCCTATACATGTCAAGCCAGGTCTAGTTTAACTTTCAGATAAACCTATATCCCACTGAAATCCACAACAATTAAAAATCAAGTTAATGTTCCTTATTTTGTTCTCTAGCATTAGTCATTTGTCTTATGCTAAGAAGGGAGGAGGAAAGAAGAATCTTACTATCTTTTGATTAAATTTTGCACCAAAATTTCTTTCCCATAGAAGCCTGTTTGCCTTTCCTCCTTCTATTTGACTTGTATTTTGTCAAAGACTTAAAGTTTCATGACTGCCTCTGGGTGGTACAAATCCACTAAAAGATATTTCTAATCACAGCTGGCTTCCTGTTTATCCTGGAAGTCACTCATACTGGGAACTGTTTTCCTGCTGATAAAACCTACAGAATGCATCTTGGAAGAAGCCAGCATAACTGTGTTGTGAAAGGATTTCATCTACTGTATTTTAGTCATCCCCAACGTGATACTGAAAGGATGATTTCAACAAAAATATAGTGAAATAAGAAAATCCACATGACAAAGTTGCAGTTGCTAATTGATTTAGAGTACATGATACGATACTACTATAAATAAGAAAAATAATATGGGACTCATGCACACACATATGTGTTCTCTAAAAAAGTTTATGAAATTCATATTTTCAAATATTGAATAAAAAATAAATTACTATTTGGTTTCTTTGGTAAAAAAACAATTTTGTTTTGCAATATGAAGAATAATTTGTCTCCAGATAATTATAAAATTTTAGAGTTATATTGAGAGGCCAGCACTCCCTCATCATACAAATGAGGAAAGTGATTACTTGAGGAGATATTTGTCCTCTATAACATCAGAAGTACAGCCAGGAAGAGATTATGAGCTTCTTGACCATCATAAAGTTCTGGATATACTTCATCATCCAGCTTAGTTATACCTCCTGAATGGCTTCTCTAACCCCAGGGTCTCCCTTTTCCAATCCATCAGTGGGGGAAAATCCATCCATTTCACTATCTAATTACTTTGTTAAGTACTGCATTTATTCTGCAGCTCTTCTGTCTCTAAAGTTCCAGTGGTTACACATTTACTTTCACATCAAATCTATACTCATCAGCCTGATTTTAAGACCCTATATAATCTGATATCATGTTACAAATCAAGATTTATCTCCAGTTAATATTTAATATGTCCTCTCTAATGGGGTCACTTCTCTCATGGCTTGATCATATACATTGTCTCTCTTACCATTGTCCCTTCATGCACATTATTCCTCATACTTGAACCTTTTCTAGCTAATAGAGAATTTAGTGATTATCAGATGCAAAGATTTTACTTTGCAGATGAGAAAATCAGAGCTCAGAAAGGTAGTGATGACATCATTTTCTCATAGCTAATTAAAACATAGCCAGCTCAGAAAATCCAGTTTTCTAATCCCTTCTATATTGCATGGGTAGCTTTTCTTCCTTTGCAGTGATGTGAGTCCTATACATTCTTCTTAGTCAATTACATTCCTCCTGGGTTTTTTGTTGTTGTTGTTGTTGTGAACTTATACTTAAGAAATCCAGCCTTTATTAAGAATTATTTTTTGTATATTTTATCATTTATGAACTTAAAAAATTAGCAATTAATTACACCTTATTTTATTTTTATTCAAGGAATTAGATTTGTGTCACCAAGCAAATTTCAAACATTTTAGAGGTCAATATCTATGCTTAAATTGTGTTTAACACTTATATTGCTTGGTAGATTTTAACATTAAAAATTCAATTAAATTGCTGCCATTTGAACAAATAAATACCATTTAGAAAAATACTTTGATGTGCTAATTCTATGACAATATACGTATTCTGGAACACAGTCATGATAAGCAAGCTCCTAACAGTGAAGGAGTTTGTGAGTACCAATAAGGTACATCATCCTAGATAAATCTTTTAAGAAAATTGGGAGGAAAAAGTTTTAAAATTTATATTGTTAAAGGACATGTCTGTGCAAGCAAAATAAGCAAAGTTTTTATTTTCAAGTCAATCAATACCTTTCTTCTTAAAATACATTTGTAACCTTGTGAAATGGTTTGGCTGTGTCCCAGCTCAAATCTCATCTTGAATTGTAGTTCTCATAATCCTTACATCCTAGAAGGGACCTGGTGAGAAGTAATTGAATCATGGAGGCGGTTACCTCCATGCTGTTGGCATGACAGTGAGTGAGGTGAGTGAGTTCTTATGAAATCTAATGGTTTTATAAGGGGCTTTTCACCTTTTTGTTCATTCTTCTCCTTCCTGCCACCATGTGAAGAAGAACATGTTTACTTTTTGCAAATCAAGCTTTATATCCAGTTAATATTGAATATGCCCTCCACTGAGATTGAACATTTTCTGGGGTTTCCCAGCCATGCTGAACTGTGAGTCAGATAAACCTCTTTCCTTTATAAATTACTCAATCTCAGGTATATATTTATTAGCAGCATGAGAACAGACTAATATGCCTTGCATACAAATATATTAGGAAAAAATTTAAATATATAGAAAAAAAATAATTGTTCCATATTATTTCAACTCCCTGCAGTAACTGTGCTCAAATTATTTGATTATACAAATGTAGTTGTGTTTCGTTATACTTTTAGACTCAGGTGAGCTGTTCCATAACACAAAAACATTGTCATATCAGTTTGGTAATTTTAGAATCATTTTGATCCAGTTATTTAAAATAGAATAATTTTAAAATTGCATATTCAATTACATTGGAAAATACAGGATTTCATTATATGTTAAAGCCAGGAAAAATATGAAGATAATGGAGAATGATGAGATAATGGGGATATTTGGGTTTTAAAATTATCAAGGCTGGTTTCTATTTGTGAGATGACTCAAGATGGATTCACTTGGGAAGTTAATAGTTTTTGTAATTGTAAGTTGTAGTCAATATAAAAAGTATGGATAGATGAATATTATATTAACATAGAGCATAAATACTAACATCATATAATATATGCATGCATACAAAATATAAGCACATAAATTAATATTGTAAAGCATATGTTTTATTATTTAAAAATGTACTTTGGTACCTAGGACATATAATTATAGACAATTTTTTTTAAGCCCAAATATTGCTGCAATATTTTAAAATCAAAATATTGCAGCAATATTTTAAAATCAAAATACCTGTTCAAGTGGGTTAGCAATTTCTCAGTCTCTTGACCCTCAAGATGCAATTGAAATCCCAGAACTATTTTTATTATTTGATATCTATACTATCATTGAAAAAATGATGACAGTAACTCAAAATTTCTGGAAAATTAAAAGTGAAAGCAGAAAAAAATGATAGAAGAGTTCTAATGAAGACTTGGAAATCTTCAAACACAGCATCATCAACAAATAGAAAAAGTCAGGGTGTCTACAGGTAGTGATCAGGGTAATTAAATAAAGAAATGGCTGGGACAAAAAAAAAAATAGACAAAAGAAAAACCTTTCCCTTACCTTAGCACTGATTGCTTTTACCACTTGTTCAAAGCCCTGCGGATCCTGTTAAGGAAGAGACAAGGTCTAACTGGGGCATATTCTGGTGTTAGTGTTGGGGCCTCAAGAGAGAGAGCTGTGGAGCAGGGCAGAATGAACAAACATAGCTCAGTTAGGAAACGTGCTAAGGGAATTCCCCACATTACTGCAGAGACACTCTCTCCCTCATTTTCTGTGGCAGTCTTCTGCCTCCACGTCTTTCAGATTTTAGCAAACACAGATACCGCAGCATTGGTTAAGAGACACGAAACTCTGGACTCGTATCACAGCACATGTTAGATGGTGTCCGTGTGGTTGCATGGGGTGCCCTGCTGGATCCTAAGACCTAAAAGAGCTTAGACTGACTGTGTAGTCTTTGCACAGTGTCTGCTATAAGATAATAGAGATATTGTTACCAGAAGGCAGGCCTGGAGTGTGAGATGTCCGGGTTCTTGGCGTGTTGAACAAATTGCGCAAAGGAACAGAAGAACGAAACTGTGAAAATAGGAATTCGTTGACGCTAGAGAACACTCCACCGGGTGGGAGCCGGCCCCAGCAAGCTGCTCAAGACCCAGGTGACAACGTTTTCTCGGGTTTTAATACCCCCTTTTGAGGTCCGGATTGGCTATCCACGACGTAAATGAAAGATTTGGCCTGTGGCCTATTAGAAATCAGAGTGAATTGGCGCCCTATGCAAATGAGGGCACGGACTGCACGTGGCCCGAGGGCAATCCAAGGCACTTTTCATTGCCACGTGAGATCCATTGGAAAGGGAGGTGGTGCAGGGAGTAACCTTTGATTCTTTGCTACTGAGGCGTAGAGAGATGGGGTTTCTCTTTTGCCTCCAGCTTTAGGAAGTGAGCACAAATTGTCCTTAGATAGCCTGCCTCCAGACCCAGGTGTTTTCCTTTTTAATCCAGCTTTAGGAAATTAGCGCCAATTGGCTTTCATTTCCCTGTCTCTAGACTCTATTCTCTCGCCTCAATATCATATGCTAAACAATCAAATAAATGAATACACTTTTTGAATCACAGTATCAGGTACACTATCATTTAACTGGCAAAATTGCCAGGACACACATAGATTTCCATTTCCTAACCAGCTTTTGCCATAACAAAAGTAGAGCCCAAACTTCCAGACACACTGGATAATGTTAAGTTTCCATTTAAGCATGTGAAACAACAGAGAAAAGTGTAAGAGGTTGTCATTGTTAATGATTTTGTTTCAGTTTCAGGGAACTCATAAATAAGAACCATTCTCAGAAATGTTGGACTAACGAAGTGAAGAACCAGAGACATTACACATTTTTCTAACCCCTCAGAAACTTTTCCTGACTCCTCTTCATTCTGTGGTTTCTATCTTTAAACCTTAACTATATATCTCTATACTATATGTGGCATTCTTTACTCCACCTTCATATCAAGGTGAGTATATGTGATATAATTATGAGAATGTGTGCTGGGTGCTGTGGCTCATGCCTGTAATCCCAGCACTTTGGGAGGCCAAGGCGGGTGGATCACCTGAAGTCAGGAGTTCGAGACCAGCCTGACCAACATGGTGAAACCCTGTATCTACTAAAAATACAAAAAGTAGCCATGTTTTGTGGTACAGGCCTATAATCTCAGCTATTCATGAGGCTGAGGAACCTGGGAGGCAGAGATTGCAGTGAGCTGCAATTGTGCCATTGTACTATGGCATGGGCAGCAAGAGCAAAACTCAATGAGAGAGAGTGAGAGAGAGAGAGAGAGAGAGAGAGAGAATGTGACTTGAGGGAACCACAAACATGACTTTAGATCTGCTGGGCAAATATGTTGATTTCTCTGACCATCTATTTCCTCATCTACAATATGAAAAATCAACACCTTTCCAGTATCACCAATGTGAACATTAAATAATATAATGTATGAAAATGCCTTCCTCTATGTTTGTTCTAAAATGGATTGCCTCTGAAAAATACTAGCTATATGGCCACCATAATTTTTTTTCTATCCTCATGAAACTTACCAAAGTAAAAATCCCTAATTATAAAATTTCTTCTTGAATAATTTGGCCAACAGTTTTGTCTTTAAATGTCCTTAAAAATGTGCCTGCTTCTATGCAGTACCCATGATGAGAGTACTCTATTATCTGAGCAATTCAAAAAAAAATTGTTATGCCACTTGAACCTCAGAGGTACAGCAGAGAAAGTGATGAAGGGGGGTAATAAAAGCTTGACTGTGCTGGCAACGTGATAAGTAGGGTAGCATGCATGGATTCCTATTTCCTATTATTTCAAATAGGAAAGAAAGAAAAAGGAAATGTGCTCTGGAAAGCATCAAATGCATCTGCAAAGCTGGTTTAGTTATCAGCTAACCACAAAACTTCCTGATCTACATTGTCTCTGGGCTAGATCTCATTTGCTCGAATTTAGATTGACTGGAAAAGACTGTAAATAAGACAGGGATGGAATATAAGTTATAAAACAACAGAGATGAAATGCACTGGGGGAACATAAAAACTAACCAAATCTTATTAAACTGAAAAACTCAGAAAATAGTAATTGTAACTATTTAGGGAGATAACAGGATAAATACAACTCTTCAGGAGGCAAGGGATTGGCTATAGCTCTTTGAGAGACAAATGTAGGATAGGGTCAGGGCATCCATAGTTCTCTATGACTGAGGACTCCACTGGCTGTGCGGGATTACCTTGAGCTAAGGAAACTTCAGCATGAGGCACAGTAGATACGTAGAATGGTGTTCAAATATTGGTCACCAATGTATTCCAAGGAAGTATGTAAAGAGGAAATATTACTAAGAAAGAAAAGAGAGTGGAGGAGCAACTGCATTTCACTTGAGTCAACAGATGTTTAAAATTGGATATTTGAAAGTTTTAAGTAAGAGAGGAGATAAGCATAACATAGTATCAAGTGTGGCCAAGGAGATAAAGTAATGGCATAAAACAAAACAAGGAGCTTTCAAGCAATGGATGCAGAAAGCCTGGTGGTAGAAATGCCAGTCCTGGAGATGTCTGCAATGAGACTGAACAAATTCGAACACATCTATTTCAAGAAATTCTCATCCTGGATGAAGAAAAAAGAGCAAAATGATACTATAAAATAATTCTTTCTCACCTAATTTTTAAGATTCAGTAGAGTTTAAGACATGTGGTGAACACTGCCAAAATTTGGTACTCACTTTCCTCCTCTTCCCTAAAAATACTGTCCTTCAAAGTTGCTGAAGGAAGATTTCACAAAGTAACAAAGTTTCAACTTTAAAATATGCTTTAAGACAAAATTTTGCTTCCAAAATAGCAAGCCGCCTACTCTAATGTTAGAATTGAAGAAAGATCCAAATATGGAAAATATTCTATTTACATTTAGTTCAAAAGCTCAAAAATTATTAACTTACTCTGATAAGAGAGGTATTATTAATAAACTTACTAATATAGCACACATAATACACTACTTTTCTTTTTTTAAGAGATAGCATCTTTCTCTGTTGCCCAGGGTGGTATAAAGTGACACAATCATTGCTCACTACGGCCTCAACTTCCTTGGTTCAAGTGATCCTCCCATCTCAGCCTCCTGAGTAGCTAGGACTATAGGCATGTACCACCATGCTCAGCTAATTTTTTATTTTTTAATTTTCACTAGAGATGGCATCTCACTATGTTGCCCAAGCTCGTCTCAAACTCGTGGGCTCAAGTGATACTCCTGCCTTGGCATCCCAAAGTGCTGGGGTTATACTGGTGTGAAACATCACTCCCTGCCAATAGACTACTTTTTATTTGCTTAGAAGACATTAAATAAAACTGCTAACTTAATAGAATTTTTCAAATACATTCATTGAGGACATAAGAAAGCAGGATGATTTGGAAATGAAAACTGTTCAAGAGTTACACCATCAAGAGGCTGGTGAGAGGCATTAAGCATGGGGCCCTGGAGCTATACTGCCTGGGTTTGAATTCTAAATCTGCCACTTCATAGGTCCCTAGGACTCTGCTTTTTCATCTATGCAATGAGATTAATAAGAGTACCCAACCAATAAGATTGTGGTAAGACCAAGTCCGTTTTTACAACTAAAGCTCTGTAAAAATTTCCTCTTGTGACCGGGCTCGGTGGCTTACGCCTGTAATCCCAGCACTTTGGGAGTCCAAGGCTGGTGGATCACAAGGTCAAGAGATCGAGACCATCCTGGCCAACATGGTAAAACCCTATCTCTACTAAAAAGTACAAAAAATTAGCCAGGCGTGGTGGTGGTCACCTGTAGTCCCAGCTACTCGAGAGGATCCTCAGCAGGAGGATTGCTTGAAACTGGAAAGCGGAAGTTGCAGTGAGCCAGGTCGCAGCACTGCACTCCAGCCTGGCCATAGAGCAAGACCATGTCTAAAAATAAATAAATAAATAAATTTCCTCTCATAACATGCTTCCAAGACTACCTGGGCATAGTAACAGCCAATATACGTTAGCAACTATATTACTTGGTGGCCAGGTGTGATGGCTCACGCCTGTAATCCCAGCACTTTGGGAGGCTGAGACCGGTGGATCACCTGAGGTCAGGAGTTCGCGACCAACCTGGCTAACTTGGTGAAACCCCTCTCTACTAAAAATACAAAAAATTAGGCATGGTGGCGGGCGCCTGTAATCTCAGCTACTCGGGAGGCTGAGGCAGGAGAATCGCTTGAACCCGGGAGGTAGAAGTTTCAGTGAGCCGAGATAGTATCATTGCACTCTAGCCTGGGCAACAAGAGTGAATCTCTGTCTCAAACAAACAAATATTGCTTGGTTTACTAGGTCTGTTTCTTCTACTTAGCTCAAGATAGAACTAGTAGCTGTATTTGTCATAAATGATCAGGAATGAGACGTGGAATTGTGATTTGGGCTTGCCCCTTTTGATCACCTATTGTTAGGCTGACAGAGTTACAAATAAACCTAAAGCTACAGATAATTACCTGCAGGGAGAAATTCTACTTATCTCCTGAAATGGTTTACCAATGCTTAATCTGATATTACTACTAAAAGAAAATATCAATTCCAATTTTTAAAATTTTGTTCTTTATTCCAAGTCAAAATACACCTATAAAAATTTAGTTTAAAAAAAAAAGTGCTACTAAAGTAACATTAGTATTCATTTCTAAAATCTGAACTGCAAGCCTGATTACAAACATAGGTCTCTCTCCCAACATTATGCTAGAAAACAATATAACCTTTGATAGCTCTTGGCACAGCTTATAAAACAACAACAAAAAAGTCATTTAAAAAATTTTTATAAGTACAGTATTAGTGTGAAAATAATGACCAGAGCCAGAAGGATTTGCTTAAGAGAGTTTCATACATGTACACAGCAATTTGCATTAATCTGACCATTCCCCTATTGTTTATCTATCTGAATGAAGGCCTGATAGGGATAAATCATATAATTAACACTCAAAAGGAGCTGACACTGCTGATTTAATACAGCCAAAGCTCAATAACAATAGTCCAGGAAAGATACATTTTATGTCCCCATGCATTTGTTTATGTGACTCCCTATGCCTTAAATTTCCTTTCCATTCCTCAAGGTTCAGTGTAAATGTTACAAGTCACATCTGTTGCCTCCCTTCAGAGGGAAAATGCTCTCTCAAATTTTCAAAGCTCACATCACACACACACACACACACATATATACACGTGTTTATGTATATAAAATATATATTTAAATATATAATGTGTATATATAATTATAATATATATCACAATATTTATTTAATTTATTTAATATATTTAAATATATATAGGTGAGGACATAAATATAGACATTAGGCGAGGACTTACTGTACTTACTTTTAACCTAAATTATGGAATCATCCTTCTCTTTTGTGCATATATATTGAAATACTTATGTGTATATATATTTAAATATATATAATGTGTATACATGCACACACACATTACACACCCTCTCTTCACAGGGGCCTTGGGGTCATCCTTGATGTCTACTTTTTGACCTATCACACTGTATGACTGGCTTCCAGGTCAGGTACTGTATATTTTCAATGTAAGTTAGAATGTACTAGCAGAGTGCTGCACACAGCACTTAGTAGGTCTTCCACACCTATTTGTTAAGTGAATGAAAAATCACGTTATATAAAGTTCTTTACAGTGTATATACTTCTTTTCTTAGCTTCATTTTTTTTCAAATTCAATAGTATTGAAAGGCATTAATAATTTCAATTTATATATTTAAAACAAAAAGGCTAGGAAAATTCAGTATTTTGAGCAAAGTCACACAGTTAGTGAATAGGGAGATGAAAATCTCAATTTAACTCCACTTAACTCTTAATTCTGATGTACATTCCAAAATAGCATGCTGGTAAGTTTTCCGACTCACAGAGCAGCAATGTTATTTGTTTTATGGTACAAAATCTCATTGGTCTAGGACTTTAAATGCAACTGCTCTGATAGTATAAACCAAAGTCCCATTTATTCCTAGTTGATATCTTGGAAAATTGTGTTCATTTTGTCAGGCTTGACACTCAGGCTTCTAATGCATGTTGTTTGGCTTTCTCACATTATTCAGCAGAAGGGAGGCTTTAAACAACATTTAAGGAAAAGGATCTTGAATGTGGGGAAGAAGGGATATCCAGACAGAGACTTTACAAAGGCAAAGAGAAGTGAGCAAGTGGTGTATATCATTTTAAGCAGATTTGCATGACTGGAGCCAAGAGCTACTGTCAAGGAAGAAAACAGACTGGCTGTACGTAGAATTGGGATAAGAAACTGTCAAGATGGTATGATTTGAGGAGCACTAAAAGCTATTTCCTTGCCTACAAGTGCTTTCCCTTCTGAACCCTCCCAATGCCTAATATTACTTATTTTTCTGAGTTAGAGCATCAAAAAGTTCTGTTCACAGTCAAGTCTGTTTTCTAGGAGGGATTAAAGTTTCATTGTTTGCTGCCCATAGATACAATGTGAAATGGTTAATCAAATTACCACATAAGGAATTTAAGTTAATAAATTCCTTAAAACAATGCAGGTAAATTCAGAATAAGGCATGTAAACAAACGTTTTCTAGAGGAGGTGATAATAATCCCTATTCCCCTTACTAAATAGTATTGTTGTGGAGTAGAATAAAGCACATCAATTTTCTATGGGGAAAAGTGCCAGATAATTTAATGTATTATTATTTGCTTTAATGTCTAACATGATACATTTAAGTAGAATTAATAACTAACATTGATTTTACAGTGCTGTTGGTCAGGTATTGTTCTATGTCTCATATATATGTATATGTGTATGTATATTTAATATGTATGTTTTATTCCAGTTAATTTTATGAACAACCCTATAATGAAGAGACTAAGGAACTAAAAAGGAGACAAACCAAGGAACAGAGAGGATAAATAACCTGTCCAAGATCACCACAACTAGTTAGTCATAGAACTGGGATTACTGTGATAGGCGAATTTGTTTAATCTCTCTGATTTCCATTAGCAGCAGTTTACATAAGGATAAGTGATTATCTCACTGGTATTCAAGCTATCAAGGTATCATTTATGTCTGACTCATCAAATTAGTTGTTTTATAGTTGTTATCTTAATTGTTCAAGTTTAAAAAAAAAACTCTGTGAATATGTCAAACACTTACATTGATTTGCCCTTTGCCTTTTCTAAGTAGAAATAACCCCTTAGAACCTAGAAATAACAATTGATCACCCCTAAACCTCTCCATATGGCTTGACATAAGGACTGCTTTTCTCTGGCACACAGACTGGTAGCTGCTGCCAGGACTCAACTTCTATGATTTTTCCATTAGTTGAAGGCATGCATGTACCTCCATCCTCTGGACAGTGGAGGAGATGTGGACTCTCAATATCAGAAGCCTCTCTTTCCTCAGGAGTCCAGTGACGTGCTTCCTGGTATATTTAACATTAAATCAACTTTCACAGCTATGTGCCATCTTCCTCTTCCTTTAACTGTTACCCTATCTTCAACAGTAGGTCGCAAATAAAGTCATTTTCTTCAACGTTGTTTTGTTACACATTGATGAGGAAAAATATCAGGCCACTGTCTGTGTGGAGTTTGTACATTCTCCCTATGTCCACGTGCATTTTATCTGGGTACTTGGGCTTCCTTCCACATGCCAAACCTGTGTCCATTAGGTGAATTGGTAGGTTTAAATAGCTCTATCCTGAGTAAGTGTGGGTGTGAGTGTGACCTGCAATGGGATGGTGTCCAGTCCAGAGTGGGTTCCCATCTTGCATCCTGAGCTGTCAGGATAGGCTGCACCCATGACCGTGAACTAAAATAAGCAGATTGAAAAAGAAAATGAATGAATACAAATTGTTGTCAAATAAAAATCCACCAAATCTGCATAATCATTTAAATGTATGACAATAAACAATGTGGTAGGAAAGCACCCATCAAGTCTGCCATGTTGGTGGCTGATGATGTTTGAACTGCATGGTGGTAGGAAGTACTACTGACAGTTTTCAATTTGCAAATACTTATTCTTTGATTTAACTCACCACAGCTATGACCACTGTCAACCCTAATTTACCACACATTGGGTAAATAATTCTTTTCTGTTTTTATTAATTTTTCCTAAATATATGTGTATCTCATGTTTATTTCTTCATTTTTAGAAGTGGTTTGGGTATTTATTTAGAAGTTTGATAAATTTTTGACCAGAAATAGGTCATAGGAAGTTAATTCGTGTTTATATCTATTAACCTATGGTAGAATTGGTTTTGTCACGTTATTGTATATAAAATCAAAGTTGCCAAGAACCTGTCAATGACATGAGGATATTAGCTGAGGACTTACTGCACTTACTTTTGTCCTAAATTATGGAGTCATTCTTCTCTTTTATTCCCACACCTCACATTGAATCTACTAGCAAATGTTGCCAGTTCTGCCTTCAATATATCTCCAGAATCCAACTGCTTATTTTGTTCTTTTGGTAAGGACACCACCATGGTGTAAGCCCCACCTCACTCCCTTACTTTACTGCAATAGACCCCTAGCTGCTTTTCCTGCTCCTGCAAGATCTACCATCAACACAGCATTCAGACCAAGCCTCTGAAATGTAAGCCAGGTCAGGTTCCTTCCCTACTTTGAACTGGCTAATGGCTCCCATGTCCTTCAATGGAAAAGACAAAACACCTTGACAATGAGCCCCAGGGTCACATGCAGACTTCCCCTACCCACCCTTCTCTGTTCCTGTCTCTTACTGAGCCTCACTTGCTCATCCCACTCCAGCCACACTTGTCTTTTCTCTGTTCCCTAAATGTGAGAGGCAAACTCTCATACTTCTTGTTTACTTTTTCTTTATAGTTCTTATGCCATCTAGCAGACCATCAGGTTTGGTTGTTTATTTATGCTGTTTATGGTTTGTCTCCCCCACTACAATGTAAACTTCATGAGGTCATGAATTTCTGTTCCCATTATTGGCATCAATATCCCCTAGTCTTAGGCATGCCTGGCACAGGACAGGTGATCACTGAGTCTTGAGAAGGGCTGATCGGCCAGATAAGCCTCTGTGATTGGAAGAGAAAGTGTGCATCTCAATGAGGTAGCCTCTCTTCAGCTTCAATACACCATTTGCACATGGGAGAGTGAGTCAGAAATACCAATTTTTATATGTCAGGTAAAAAATCCATTGTTTTGTTGATGATGATGTTTTGTGTTTAGGTCTTCAAACCAAGCAAATTATGTTGATAGGGACAGGTTTTTCTACAAGTCCCTACTTTGAGACTCTATCCTGAGACTGAAATGCTAAGAATCTTTTTAGATGTAATACTCAAAGATTCCATGTAATACTCAAAGATTCCATTTTCCAGATCACACTTATTTCCATGAAAATATACAATTTATAAAATCCAATGTTTTCAGTCATCCTAAGAGAGAGATTTCATCACTTCTGCAAAGTCTGTCTCCATTAACCCATCTAGGAGAGACAAGAGGGCAGTTGCAATAATTAAAGGAGTTGTGAGAGTAATTATTTTAATTACTGCATGCTAAGAAAACTCAAACATTAGTTTTTGGTTTATATTCTCTTTTGTTTATAAAATAATATTTCTCAAAAATTTGCTTAAAATTACATTAATGAAGGTGAGAGAACAATTTCTATTCAACTTTATTTTATTCTCAAGTATAATTATTTATGGCTGAGAACTTTAGCACTTGTACTCTATATTTTACAGGTATATTTTGTCACTGAAGATTTAGCATTCACTTAATTAAACTGCTCGTTGATATTTATTCCATAAGAGTTTTTCTGCAAAGGGTAATTACATTCTACAAATATGCATAGTCAATAAGTGCATCTAGCTTTTTTTTTTTTTAACTTCTTTATTTGTCCCATATGAGAGAAAATGTTGGGTTATCAGTTTAATATACATTTAGGCACACGGTTCTTCTCTGAAGAGGCAAAACAGACTGGCAAAGATCCATTCCATCTGAATATCACAGGCTGAATATGCCTCCAAGAATGTGGGTACCAACACTGTGTGAATTTGGTGTAGGTTTTTGCTGCATAGGAAAACATTATGGGAGTTGTTGTTGAGTGTTTGCTCATGACAGAAGAAGCCTTAGCTTATTTCAGTTAGGCAGTGATAAGGTTACATTTCATTTGATTACTAATGTCATAATTTTGTACTAGGTTTGGTCTTTTTTAAACTTCTGTTTTCTTATCCTTTTAAAAACATGCATGTGTTTTCTTTCTTTCTCCGACTTGTGCAAGGATTCATCATATCTGTGAAGGCTTTTGTTTATAAGATGTGCAAGCTATGCATAGCAAATCCAACAGTCACATAAAATAACTTTATCAACAAATAGGAAGCAAAAAATACTCAAACCAGTATTTGATGAATTTCAAGTTAGTTATATCATTTCATGTATTTACACAAGGAAAATAAGAAGAATTTCAGATAAATGGAGTTGGTTGAAGAACAACCACTAATTTGCTAATGATTTTTGTTGTTTAATTTCAATGTTTTAAAAAAGATCATACAAAACAATTTTTAAATGCTGTGAACACTTTGGGTGCATATTGTATGTACTTATGTGCTATATTTTAATACAAAACTAAAATTTCTCAAATGTAAAATCAAGTAAATTGACCATAGTATGTAGACTCTATGAAAATATAGTTTAGTCTAAAGGAGTACAAACCTGCATGCTAATATGGCACTTTTATTAAAAAGTTGCACTTGTAGTAATCTCTTAATATAGCCCAATGGTTCACACAGCTTGCTGAACCTCATAATTTGCATTTCTTTTTTTTAAGTTTTAAATTATTAATTTATTTTAAATTTATTTTTATTTATTATACTTTAAGTTATGGGATACATGAGCAGAATGCGCAGGTTTGTTACATAGATATACATATGCCATGCTGCACCTATCAACTCGTCAACCCATCATCTACATTAGATATTTTTCCTAATGCTATCCATCCCCTAGGCCTGCCTCTCCTGACAGGCCCTGAGTGTGATGTTGCCCTCCCTGTGTCCATGTGTTCTCTTCACTGTTCAACTTTCACTTATGAATGAGAATATACAGTGTTTGGTTTTCTGTTCTTGTGTTAGTTTGTTGAGAATGATGGTTTCCAGCTTAATCCATATCCCTGCAAAGGAGAGGAACTCATCCTTTTTAATGGGTGCATAATATTCCACGATGTATATGTGTGCATGTGTCTTTAAAGTAGAATGATTTATAATCCTTTGGATATATACCCAGTAGTGGGATTGCTGGGTCAAATGGTATTTCTGGTTCTAGATGCTTGAGGAATCCTCACATGTCTTCCACGATGGTTGAACTAATTTACACTCCCACCAACAGTGTAAAAGCATTCCTATTTCTCCAGCATCTGTTGTTTTCCAACTTTTTAAAGATCGTCATTATAACTGGCATGAGATGGTATCTCATTGTGGTTTTGATTTGCATTTCTCTAATGACCAGTGATGATGAGCTTTTGTCTGTTCATATCCTTCAGCCACTTTTATGATGGAGTTGTTTTTCTCTTGTAAATTTGTTTAAGTTCTTTGTAGATTCTGGATATTAGTCCTTTGTCAGATTGATAGATTGCAAAAATTTTCTCCCATAATGTAGGTTTCCTGTTCATTCTGATAATAGTTTATTTTGCTGTTCAGAATCTCTTTAGTTTAATTAGATCCCATTAGTCAATTTTGGCTTTTGTTGTCATTGCTTTTGGTGTTTTAATCATGAAGTCTTTGTCCATGCCTATGTCCTGAATGGTATTGCCTACGTTTTCTTCTAGAGTTTTTATGATTTTGGGGCTTACATTTAAGTCTTTAATGCATCTTGAGTCAATTTTTGTATAAGGTGTAAGGAAA
Source organism: Cheracebus regulus (assembly GCA_963574635.1). Lineage (NCBI taxonomy): Eukaryota > Metazoa > Chordata > Mammalia > Primates > Pitheciidae > Cheracebus > Cheracebus regulus. The sequence continues at coordinate 30,964 of CAUYQU010079751.1, forward strand.
GGGTCCAGTTTCAGCTTTCTGCATATGGCTAGCCAGTTTTCCCAATACCATTTATTAAATAGAGAATCATTTCTCCATTGCTTCTTTTTGTCAAGTTTGTTGAAGATCAGATGGTTGTAGATGTTGGCATTATTTCTGAGGTCTCTGTTCTGTTCCATTGGTCCTTATATCTGTTTTGGTATCAGTACCATGCTGTTTTTGTTACTGTAGCCTTGTAGTATAGTTTGAGGTCAGGTAGTGTGATGCCTCCAGCTTTGCTTTTTTGTTTAGGATAGCTCGGATATGAGTTCTTTTTTGGATCCATATGAAATTTAAAATAGGTTTTTCTAATTCTGTGAAGAAAGTCAATGTTAGCTTCATGATGATAGCATTGAATCTATAAATTACTTTGGGCAATATAGCCATTTTCACAATATTGATTCTTCTTATCCATGAGCATGGAATGTTTATCCATTTGTTTGTGTCTTCTCTTATTTCTTTAAGCAATAGTTTGTAGTTCTCCCTGAAGAGATCCTTCACATCCCTTGTAAGTTGTATTCCTAGGTATTTTATTCTCTTTGTAGCAATTGTAAATGGGAATTCACTCATGATTTGGCTCTCTGTCTAATATTTGTATATAGGAATGCTTGTGATTTTTGCATATTGTATTTGTATTCTGAGACTTTGCTGAAGTTGCTTGTCAGGTTAAAGAGATTTTGGGCTGAGACGATGGAGTCTTCTAGATGTACAATCATGTCATCTGCAAACTGAGACAATTTGACTTCCTCTCTTCCTATTTGAATACGCTTTCTTTCTTTCTCTTGCCTGATTGCCCTGGCCAGAACTTCCAATACTATGTTGAATAGGAGTGGTGAAAGAGGGTATCTTTGTCTTGTGCCCATTTTCAAAGGAAATGCTTCCAGCTTTTTTCCATTCAGTATGATATTGGCTATCAATTTGTCGTAAATAGCTCTTATTATTTTGAGATATGGTACATCAGTACCTAGTTTATTGAGTGATTTTAGCATGAAAGGGTGTTGAATTTTATCAAATAACTTTTCTGCATCTATTGAGATAATCATGTGGTTTTTGTCATTGGTTCTGTTTATGTGATGGATAACATTTTTTTTATTTGTGCATGTTGAACCAGCATTGCATCCCAGAGATGAAGCCAATTTGATTGTGGTGGATAAGATTTTAGATGTGCTACTGGATTTGGTTGGCCATTATTTTATTGAGAATTCTCAAATAAATGTTCATCAGGGGAATATTGGCTTAAAATTTTCTTTTTTTGTTGTGTCTCTGCCAGGTTTTGGTAGCAGGATGATGCTGGCCTTCTAAGATGAGTTAGGGCTGATTCCCTTTTTTTTCTGTTTTCTTGGAATAATTTCATAAAGAATGGTGCCAGTTCCTCTTTGTACCCATGGTAGAATTGCATAGGTGAACCTGTCTGGTTCTGGCTATTAATTACTGCCTCAGTTTCAGAAATTGTTATTGGTCTATTCAGGGATTCGACTGCTTCCTGGTTAGTCTTGGGAGGGTTTATGTGTCCAGGAATTTATCAAAATTCTTCTAGATTTTCTAGTTTATTTGCATTAAACTGTTTATAATACTCTCTTCTGGTAGTTTGTATTTCTGTGGGATCAGTGGTGATATCACTTTTATTATTTTCTATTGTGTCTATTTGACTCTTATATCTTTTTTATTTCTCTGGCTAGCAGTCTATTTTGTTCATCTTTTCAAAAAAAAAGCTCCTGGATTCATTGATTTTTTGAAGGGATTTTTGTGTCTCTGTCTTCTTCAATTCTGTTCTAATCTTAGTTATTTCCTGTCTTCTAGATTTTGAATTTGTTTGCTCTTGCTTCTCTAGTTCTTTTAATTGTGATGTTAGGGTGTCGATTTTAGATCTTTCCTGCTTACTCTTGTGGGCATATAGTGCTATAAATTTCCCTCTAAACACTGCTTTAGCTGTGTCCCAGAGATTCTGGTACTTTTTATCTTTGTTCTCATTGGTTTCAAAAAATTTATTTATATCTACCTTAATTTCATTATTTACCCTACAGTCATTCAGGAGCTGGTTATTCAGTTTCCATGTAGTTGTGCAGTTTTGAGTGAGTTTCTTAATCCTGAGTTTCAGTTTGATTGCACTGTGGTCTGAGAGACTGTTATGATTTTTGTTCCTTTGCATTTGATGAGAAATGTCTTATTTCCAATTATGTGGTCGATTTTAGAGTAAGTGCAATGTGGTGCTGAGAAGAATGTATATTCTGTTGATTTGGGATAACAGCAGATCTCTCTGTAGAAACTCTACAAGCCAGAAGAAAGTAGGGGCCAATATTCAACATCCTTAAAGAAAATAATTTTCAACCCAGAATTGCATACCCAGCCAAACTAAGCTTCATAAGCAAAGGAAAAATAAGATCCTTTACAGACAAGCAAATGCTGAGAGATTTTGTCATCATCAGGCCTGCCTTACAAAAGCTCCTGAAGGAAGCACTAAATATGGGAAGGAAAGACTGATACTAGCCACTGCAAAAATATACCAAATTGTAAAGACCATTGACACTATGAAGAAACTGCATTAGCTAATGGGCAAAATAACCAGCTAGCATCATAATGACAGAATTAAATATTCACACATAACAGTATTAATCTTAAATGCAAATAGGCTAAATGCCAATTAAAAGACACAGACTAGCAAATTGGATAAAGAATCAAGACTAATTGGTGTGCTGTATTCAGGAGACCCATCTCTCATGCAAAGACACACATAGGCTGAAAATAAAGGGATGAAGGAAGATTTACTAAGCAAATGGAAAGTAAAAAAAAAAAAAAAAAAAAAGAAGTTGCAATCCTAGTCTCTGATAAAAATAGACTTTAAATCAACAAAGATAAAACAAACAAAAAAAATCAACAAAGACATTATATAATGTTAAATGGATCAATGCAACAAGAAGACCTAACTATCCTAAATATATATGCACCCAATACAGGAAGACCTAGATTCAAAAAGCAAGTTCTTAGAGACGTATAAAGAGACTTAAACTCTCACACAATAATAGTGGGAGACTTTAACACCTGACTGTCAATATTAGACAGATCAATGAGACAAATAATTAACAAGGATACTCAGGACTTTAACTCAGCTCTGGACCAAGCAGACCTAATAGACGTCATTTGTAATTCTGACAAGTTCCCATTCGATAGGGATAATGCTGTTCTGAGAACCACATGTTTAAAACCACAGAGGGAGTTTATGTTTTTCTACATTTCTCTTTCTTGGTAGGCCTCTTACAATCCTATTAAAGACAACACAAAATTCTCATGTTCAGGAGGCAGTCTACTCTCTTTTAAACCCCAGTGAATCTAATGTTTATCAGTTAATAAACTATAGATATATTCTTTAAATACTCTATTTAATAATATGTACTGTACCTACAATTCTGAGAGATTTCAAGGGTTAAAGAGTAATTATTTTTCTTATTTGCTAAAAGGAACAAAACAGTATATAGATTCTAAATTTTGTAAGAAGTTCTATCTGAATCTTGCCAACTTTGTTCTTGTTAACAGTACTATGAAAGACCTAGAAACTAGGAATTATCAAGGGTAAAATTATATTGCCTAAAATCTCAAGAAAATACCATTTTGCTACAGGAAATTTAAGATAAAGTACTCCGCCATTTCAGAAGAGACATAAATGAAAGTGAAATTTAGTGAGTTAGCATCCAACGATAGTAAAGAAAAAAATATAAAGGGTCACTTTCAGCTCTGAAAATCCCTTATTCATGGTAAATTACCTAAGCTTTGAGAAGTGCAAAAAAATATTTTTTTTTCTTTCCATCTTGGTTCCAGAATTTATTTGCCTAGCAAGAGGTACTATGGACCAGAAGCAAAATGGGTCAAAGAAGAGAAGAGCTATTTCTGTTCTCTTTTTTACATATCTCAAATGAAAATTATAACTATTAATATGTGGATACACTATAGGCTTTCCAACTAAGCAGATTGGGAGATGATTCATTGAAGAGCTAGATTTGTGTTAGGTCTTAACCCAAGGATTTAGACATATGGATACGGGGAAAACTGATGTTCAAGGGACATGAAACTATTAGGAAAAAGAAGGATGTTGGAAATTGAGATGCTTACACAGTGAATAGCTAGTGGTTCCGTTTGGAGAGAAGGCTTATCTGAGAGTAGACTGAATTCCTTTGTCTTGAAAACAGTTGACAGCTGGATTGACTAATTCATTTGCGGAGTCCAGGTTAAATTGTTTGTGGATGTTGTGATCAGTGGATTATTTACAATTCAATGAACGAATCTTTCATTGCCCATGGCTGAGCACATTAAGAAAATGGAATTGAGTTCCTTCAGTATTTTGCTTTGGATTTCCTGTATTAACCTTTGTTACTCCAGTGTCATTTCATGTCTCTGATTTTGCACTGCATATTACAGGGAGTAAGCCTTCAAAAAAAAAAATCACTTGATAAGGACTGAACCTAATAGGGACCTTAAATGTTACAGTTATAAAAATGAAGGATTTTTGGCACAGAGGATGAGGCCATGAATCAGCAATACTGCTACTATCCCAGTATAGTAAGCACAAGGTGGGCAAAGGAATTAGAAATGTGGGTCAGTAGCACATGGACTATGAACAGCTTGAAACAGATCAGCACAGAGAACTGCAGAGGAAATGGGTATTGATATAGAACATCATGTTCAATATTCATAGTAGCTGTATATAAAATATATTTAAGTCAAAAGAGGAATAAAATGTATACATTTCTTCTCCTAGAGAGTAGGTGGTATTACTTTATGATATATTTTACTCTTTACCTAAAGATCTGAACTAAAGAACTTCTCCAAGTATAATTTATACATATTTATATCTATGTATGTATCTATTTGGATTAGATGGGTTGTACCTAAGTAAACAAAGTTAGCAGAACTACTTTTGGAATGCAGTTTTCAGCAGACTTATTTCTGTGTCAGTATGATACACCATACCTCCTACCATTCTAAATGTGGCACATATAATATGCTTTTAATTGGAATGAATTACATTTCATCTTATGCAGAGGATATTGAGACATTTGTGACATCTTTAAGCATAATGAGGAATGGAAAACAAGGAGTAAAAATAATTTTCTTAAATAATATAATGTCCTGACATGTTGTTCAAATGTTCAAAGGTACTGGCAAATTTAGGTAGTTAGAGGAGAAAGGGGAGGTGTGGCCGTTCCAAGTTAACTCCCAGGGTCTGATCTCTGATATTTGGTCTTTCTCAGTGACACTTCAAGTTTTGCAGGAGCAAGGAAGAGTTTATGATTCAGGGTAAAGTACCAGTGTTCATCCTAGGGCCAGAATGAACAGGCTTGTTATAGAATTAGCAGTCTAAGAATGGGACACATCAGATGGGATGACAAGAATTTAAGTCAAGATATAAAATACAAGTTTGGAAAGTGTACATGTATTTTAGAAAATGGACCTGAGCAGAATGCAAACTAGGGAACCTCCCAGTTTGCTCAAGGAGTCCTAGATGATGTCTGACTTGTCTGAGATATTTGTTAATAAATCCTTATCTTCTGAAAAGTGTTCTCTTTGGATAAGTTATATGATCATCTTATTCAGGGAAAAATCAAGAGAAAGAAAATTCAGTGGCGGCATTGATTATCAGCTGGAGCAAACCCAAAGCAAACAAAATGCTGTGATGGCAGGACCCTATGCCCAAGTAACCCTCAAACCACCCACTTTCCTCTCCGTTATACCTCAAGAAACAAGTTAAATCTCAAAGTATAGGAAAGGAAATGAGAAAGTCAGAGAATCCTGCCCACCCGGGAGCTTAGAACTCTCAGAGCAACTCTGCTCCTGTTAAAGCTTCATTGGTTTTTCAACTCACTTTTCAGTTCTTCTGATTTCCCACAGCTCTACTTCCCATCTGTGCTTCAGCCAGTCCCACAGCTGGGGAGAAATTAAAATAGAGAGTGCTGCAGCAATACTTACAATTTGGAGCTCTAATTAGATGCCCTGCCACATAAACGAGAGCTTCCAAACCAAACAGATCTGAACTATACCACATACCTTTCTGCTCCAAAAGGGGCACATTTGTGGTGTGGGGTGCCCAATGAAGTGCCAATAATTCCCTATTGATGTGAGGATGACAGAGAACTCTCTGAATAAAGGAGTCAACCTAAATAACAAATAGAGAGAGGCTCCCTAAAAGAAGTTTATTTGGGAATAGGGCATTGCAATGGACATATGCATACCATAGTAAATTATGTGTATATTCAAGGAGGAAAAGGAACACAAAGGTTTTTAAATGAAAAAATGAGGAACATTGCATAAATGTTTCAAAATAATTATTCTTGGCTACAAATATCAGTAACAGGGGTGATGCCAGTCTGTGGTTAGACAGGCAATTGCTGGGCAGATATCCTTGAAGAAATATGTTTTGTCTAAGGTTGTGATGGCCTTTGTGCAAGGTTGTAGTTTTTGCAGTCTTTTACAGTATCAGCTATACAAGTACGAGAAAACTCTCTTCATAGCCTTTCTCAGCTCTAACTATTTCTTATTAGTTGATCCACTTTGATTCTGACAAGTTTCACAAAGAATATTCAGAGTGACAGAGTTACATGGGGCTTTGGGTTTAGTAATGTGAGACTTATTTCTCCAGTGATGAAAATATCTAAAGAATAAATTTGGTTGAATAAAAAGAAAAAGTCTCACTGAATCTTTACCCCAATTGATCTGGATCTATTCCTGAAGGGAGCATTTTTAGGGCTTGGATGTTATATACACAAGAGTGAAAGAATAAATATCTGCTACTCACTTATATCCACATAATGAGAGAATCACCTCTTAGCATCTCTAAGATTTGATTGTAAAAATTAAAAAAGGTCATGCACAAGATATAATAAATTAAATAATATAAAGAGGTTTGTATCCAAAATCAGGAGTTATCTATTTTACTTCTTCCAATATTTTGTGCTTCTGCATTAATTTCAGTCAATCATTCTATATGCAACTGCTTATCTTCTTCTAGTTAACTGAAAATATATATATACTATAAGGCTACGGTAGCCAAAACATCATGGTACTGGTACAAAAACAGACAAATAGACCAATGGAACAGAATAGAGATCCCAGAAATAAAGCTGCACACCTACAACCACCTGATCTTCAACAAAAAATAAACAATGGGGAATGGTTCCTTATTCAATAAATGGTGCTGAGAAGCTGACTAGCCACAGGCAGAAGAATGAAACTGGATCCCTACATTTTATCATTGAAAAATAGCTCAAGATGGATGAAAGATTTATGTGGAAGACCTCAAACTATAAGAATTCTACAAGAAAACCTAGGAAACACAACTACATAGACTTCGGGAAACATCATAGACTTTGGGTATGAATTTATGACTAAGTCCCCAACAGCAATTGCAACAAAAACAAAAAATGACAAATGGGAACTGGTTAAAAACTAAAGAGCTTCTGCACAGCAAAAGAAACTTTCAATTGAGTAAACAAGACAACTTACAGAATGGGAGAAAATATTCACAAACTATGCATCTGATAATGATCTAAATATCCAGAATCTATAAAAATCTTAAAGAATTAAACAAGCAAAAAACAAATAATCCCATTTTTAAAAATGGGCAAAAGACATAAAAAAAAAAAAAGACATACAAGTGTCTTCCAAACTTGTGGAGCACGTGGAAAAAATGCTCTACATCACTAATTATCAGAGAAATGCAAATCAAAACCACAATGAGATACCATCTCACACAAGCCAGAATGGCTATTATTAAAAAGTCAAAAAAAACAAAAAACAAAAACAGATGCTGCTGAGGCTACAGAGAAAAGGAAACACTTAAATTCTACTGGTGGGAAAGTAAATTCGTTTAGCCACTGTGGGTAGCTTAATACAGAACTACCACTTACCCAGAAATCCCATTGTAGATCAAAAAGGAAATGAATAATTCTACCAAAAAGACACAGGTACTTGCGTGTTCATCATAGCATTATTCTCAATATCAAAAAGTCATGGAATCAATCTAGGTACCCATCAATGGTGGAATGAATAAAGAAAATGTAGAAAATGTAGTGTATATACCATGCAATACTATGCAGACATAAAAACAAATGAAATCATGTCCTTTGCAGCAACATGGGTGCAGTTGGAGGTCATTATCCTAAGCAAATTAACACAGAAACAGAAAACCAAACCATGTGTTCTCACTTATAAGTGGTAGCTAAACATCAAGTACTCCTAAACATAAAGATAGCAACAATTGATGCTGGGGACTGCTGAAAAAGAGGAATGGAGAGGGGAAAGCACTGAAAAATTAACAGTTGGATACTAGGCTCTGTACCGGGGTGATGGATCATTCATACCCCAAACTTCAGCATCACACAATATACCCAGGTAGTAAACCTGCACATGTACCAGCTGAATCTAAAATAAAAGTTTAAAAGAATATATATATATATATATATATATATATATATATATATATATATTTGAGAGAGAGAGAGAGAGAAACATTATATGATCTAGTAATTCCACTTCTGAGTATTTAACCAATAGAATTGATAATATTAGGCTCTCAAAGAGATATTTGTACTCCCATATTTATTGCACCGTTATTTATAATAGCCATGAGATGGAATGTAAATAATGCTTCAACTGAATGTCTACTGATGGAATAATGCAAACAGAAAATGTGGTTTATATACATACACTGTGTATTAGTCTGTTCTCATGCTGCTCATAAAGACATACCTGACTAGGTAATTTATAAAGGAAAGAGGTTTAATTGATTCAGTTCCATAAGGCTAGGGAGGCTTCACAATCATGGCTAAAGGCAATTGAGGAGCAAAGTCACATCTTACCTGGTGGCGGGCAAGAGAGTTTGTGTAGGGGAATTTCCCCTTTATAAAAACATTGAATCTCCTGAGATATATGCTACAAATATATACTACTGAGTTATATACTACAAAAACCTATATACTGCATACATACACATTCAGATATATATAATGTATAAAGACTATGCATTCACTATCACAAGTACAGCATAAGAAAGACCCACCCCCATGATTCAATTATCTCCTACTGGGTCACTCCCAAGGCACATGGAAATTACAGGAGCTTCAATTAAAGATGAGATTTTGGTGGGGACACAGCCAAACCATATCACACTGGAGTATGATTCAGCCTTCAAAAGGAAGGAAATTCTGCCATTTATGACACCATGGATGAACACTGAGAATATTATGCTAACTGAAATAAGCCAGACACAGAAGAATAAATATCATATTATACCACTTATGTGAGGAATCTGAAACAGTCAAATTTTATAGAAGCAGAGAGTAGAATGGCAGTTGCCAGGGGCTGGCGAGAAGAGGAAATGGGGATTATTAGTCAAAAAGTACAAAGCTTCAACTGTACATCATTAATAAAACCTAGGGATCTAGTGTATAGCATAGTGACTATAGTTAGTGATACTATAGTGCATACTTAAACCTTTTCTGAGAGGGCAAATTTTATGTTAAGTGTTTTTATCACAAAAACAAAAGAGTATGGAAGGAAATTTCTGGAGGTAATGAATATGTTTATGGCATAGACTGTGTTGATGGTTTCACAGATGTGTGCTGTACAGCTTTTTGTATGTCAATCATACCTCAATAATGTGGTTAAAAAATAAATGATACTACAATCAAAAGATTATTCCAATGTTATTAAATAGAAAAAAAATATGTATACTACATACATACACATTCAGATATGTATAATATATAAGGAATAATATAGGCCACCACCAGCTTTAGAAAGAAAATATTACTAGAGCTATTGGAGTTTCCTATTTATCTCTCCCTGAGAACAAGGTTTGTATTCTTGAGGTAAACATTATCCTGCATTTTTTGCTTATCTTCTTCCTTTTCTATAAAGTTTTATACTCCTGAGGTGTTTTTTTTCCACATTATACCATCTTTTCTCAGCTTTCTCAGAAAATCTGCAGAATAAATCACATTGTTTTTCATTGCTATCTTCCTCTGCAGAAACCTACATTGTCATTTTCTTCACTCTACAAAATCAGTCTCAATCATTCGTTTATTTTGTTTCTTCCCAAAATGTGTAACAATCTCTCATCCATTGTCTTCTCTTTTTCTCTTTGTGGTCATGCAAATTTTAGTCCTTTAATATCACTTTAATATGTTTTAAGAGAGAGAAAAGAGACATATGCTGACATTCTGCCATGTTTATTTTTAAATCATTATACATTATTGAAATATACATTTTTAATTTCTCCCCAAAGCCTTATCTTTTATGATGATATTGACTTATTTTAAAGGAATACCAATATTCAATGATTAGAAAGGAAAGATATTTGATGGAAAAAAAGAACCATCTCAGAGGCACCCTAAAAATGGGTGATACAGATGTAAGGCCAGAAACAGCTGTTGCTTTGAGAATGTGGGAGAACAAAGAAGATGTTATGAAACTATAGGAGGCATTTGCAGAGGAACCAGTGGTAGCATAATTCCTATGATAGCAGAAAAGCAACAGCTGTTTCTGGCCTTATCTCTGTGTCACTCACTTTTAGGGTGCCTCTGAGATGGCTTATTTTTTCCATCAAACATCTTTCCTTTCTAATCACTGATTCTTGATATTCCTTTAAAATAAATCAATATCATCATAAATGATTAGGCTTTTGGGAGAAATTAAAAATGTATATTTTAATAATTCTGGCCTATGAGTGACAGGGATGCTTAAAAGAACACCAGGAACCCCTTATTTGGTTAAGGCCATTTACTTCTTATGAAATCACAGAGACATATGTGATAGGAAGATCTTGTTATCCTCAGGAGCAATACCATTAAAGCTTGGGATATTTCCCACTGTTGCTTTCCATAGCAAAGTTCTTTCAAATTTAGTTGTGATGCCCAATACTATTCTTAAAATATTTCAATTATTATTGAAATTTATTTTAATAAATAAAGTACTTTAGAATAACAGTAGAGATCAGATAATATCTAGAGAGCCCTTCCAAATATTATGCTCCAGGCTGAGCCGCGATCTCAGGGTTTTCTTATCTTCTAGAATGAACTCTATTTCTCATCTAAAACTTGGAAAGAAACAATTTTACTGAAGATTTCTTTGCAAATTGTAGCATTTATGCTCCTGAAGTGTCTCAGGTTGCAAGAAAAATATCTCATAGAGAAGAGTATAAAAGCAGAAGAATCAATAAAAATAGTAGTGTATGTTTTAAAATACAGTAAATTGAGTGTGGTGGCCCATGCCTGTAATCTCAGCACTTTGGGAGGCCCAGGAAGGCAGATCACTTGAGGTCAGGAGTTTGAGATCAGCCTGACCAACATGGTGAAACCCCATCTCTACTAAAAATACAAAAATTAGCAGAGTATGGTGTCTGGTGCCTGTAATCCTGCTACTTAGGAGGCTGAGGCAGGAGAATCGCTTGAATCTGGGAGGCAGAGGTTGCAGTGAGCCAATATTGGGCCATTGCACTCCAGATTTGGCAACAAGAGTGAAACTCCATCTCAAAATAATAATAATACAGTAAATATATTAGGTTGGTGCAAACATAATTGCTGTTTTTTCCATTAAAAATAATGGCATAAATAGATAATGGTATCAACTTTTAAAAGAAAATAGAAAGTAATTAATTTGATTGAGTACATGATCCTTCTGATGCATGTTCTTCCTTATTCAAGACAGACTCACAAGTTCTATATAATGTAAACTTGATCAGATTTTGTTTGTTGAGCCATCTCTTACTTGCTTAAAGCTGAATGTGTTTTGGATTTATGTTTTCCTTTTTTTAAAAATTTGTTAAAGTCTTAACGAGATTTGTATATATAATATAGCCTTTAGATGATTTTCTCAATGCATGTTTATGTGCCCAATCTCCAGCCCATATAGTGAATCGGTGGTGCTTTCTCTATATTCCACCCGCCACTAAAGCATTTCTAGAGTAAGTGGCCAGGCCCGGTGGATCACGCCTATAGACCCAGCACTCTGGGAGGCCGAGTCAGGTGGTCCACGAGGTCATTAGATCCAGATCATCCTGGCCAACATGGTGAAACCCTGTCTCTACTAAAAATATACAAATTAGCTGGGCATGGTAGCACATGCCTGTAGTCCCAGCCACATGGGAGACTGAGGCAGGAGAATCACTTGAACCCGGGAGGCAGAGGTTGCAGTGAGCTGAGCTGCAATCACGCCACTGCACTATAACCTGGTGACAGAGGGAGACTCGGTCTCAAAAAAAAAAAAAAAAAAAAAAGAACAGATGTGAAACTCTATACATATTTTCCCTCTATTATCTTCATTAAAGACTTCTATTATCTTTCGCCTCAGCTTTATCCTTTAAAAAATGTGTCACTTTACATTTACCACCTCTCTTAATGTTCTCAATTATTATTTTTCCTTCTCTGCATAGGAGATTCAGGTCACAATAACTGAGAAAGCAATAGGCTGTCTGTTTGCTTAAAAATACTTGTGTTGTTGGGCATTTCAAAGTATTTTATATCAGACAAGCTATAGCTTTTGGAGATCAGGGGGACACACTGGTGTCTCCATGCAGATATAAGGAAGCCAGGGTAGAACACATAAGATCATTTTATAATACATTTCTGAGGAAGTCAGATAAGCAGTAATTAAATTATCAGAAAAAAAAAAGTTGATCCTGATAATTCAAGCTGTTTCAAAACAGTGACCACAAGAGCTGTAACCACAGATTGAAATTGTTCGATAATACTATTGTCATTTCAGCCAAGAGTTACTGCTGTTTGAAACCAAATTGTATGCAGAAGAGCAAACACCAGAGTCCAAGGATTCAGATATAATATTTAACAAGTAGATAAGTAAGACAACAAACCAAAAACACAAATGATACCAGGCTGATGTGAAGGCAGAAACCAGCTGACCATGGTGGCACATGAAGAACAGTGGTTTGATTATGAACTGGCCTCACTTTGGTGTTAAATATGCCCCAACACTCTCTCTATATAAGTTTTAAAGAGGGTACTGTCAGGTTAGGACTTAAACAAAAGAGTAACAAGGTCCTTCCACTTCTGACATTTTATGATTTCATGGCTTTGCAAGTGAAATAGCAAGTCAATGTCAGAGCAAACGCTAAGACTTTATTCTCTGGTTATATGCCTGAGTCTCTACCCCAAGTATTCTGATGTAATTGGTTTGGTGTAGCCTGATCCTCATGATGTTTTTAATTATAATTGTCCTTTTTATTGAGGTTTAATTCATATAACAGAAAACTTACCATTTGAAGTGTGCAGTTCAGGTTTTTACTATATTCACACGAAAAGAAACTTCAAAACGTATTCCTTGCTCCCTCTTTCCCAGCTGCTGGCAACCACTGCCAGAATGTGACTACTTTCATCTCTATGAATTTACCTACTCTGGAAAATGCATTTAGTCTTTTTGGATGTTACTTCTTTTGCATCTGTATGTCGTCTTTTGCATCTGTCTTCTTTCACTTAGCATATTTTCAAGGTTTATCACCTCAGGATGCTTAAAGGCTACGCTATGTGGTTCTAATGGGCAGCTAAGATTGAGACCACTACAAAAGGAACTCTTTCTTCACAGAAAATTTAGGTAAAGACTGAGGTACTGGGGGATCAGAAGGTTTGGGTTTACTCTGAGTTTTGAAGTGATTCTTAAGGATAGATCTACCTCCCTGAGCACCATAAGAGCAATGCTAATCTCTACCCACACTCCACATCTCTGCTAGAGGATGCTCATGATTAAAAGAAATAGGTCAAACCCCGAATAATCTAGCCAACCCTGACTCAGTGCCCCAGGAATAAGTGCCGATTTTTATTCTCAGTGCCCTTTTTATTCTCTCTGTGTCCTCCTTTGCTGTCATTTTGCTAAATCTTTGACCACTTAGGCATGGAGATAGTATATCTGTAACCTCCACGGACTATTTGGGCTTTGTGGGATGAGATGAAGGTTAGAAATAAATGAAACATGTACTTGAAATTTGATTTCCACTCTGCTCCATTCCATCGGTTTGAGAAAAGGCGAATCTAATCACAGATTGATCTTATTAAGTCTAATGACCTGATGATTAACAAGAGAAATGCATCTGTGGTCAAATTGCCTGTTTTAATTATTCTAAGTAGCTGCAACATCAATGGGCAGCAGGAAGCAGTCTCTTAGATATGGATTGACTTGCACCTGGTGTTGTCTCAGTTATTACTCTCTTGTTACCCAGAAGAGAAATTACATCCAAAAAACTCAGATGTACTCAGCGTCTCACAACTTGCAATATGCAGTGTGAGTCAGAGGTAAAAGGTTTGATCCTGATATGTGTCACAAATTGTAATGGCATCCCAGTGTCCCAGAAGGCTGCTAAGAGAGGAGATGAGAACAAGCTGGAGAGGAGTCCATTGGTAGGAGATAAAGTGGAGACTGCTGTAGCAAATGGAAGCTGAAGTCTAGTCCAAGAAAGTTACTAATGATAGAGAGGAGAAAATGTTTACTGAGAATTCGGCAAAGACTGAATGGTTTCTGGGCTGTTCTGTGGCAAAGCCTTCTTAGCGACAATAGAAAAACCAGACCTGAGGTCATACTATTAATCAACATCAGTTAAAAAGTGGAATAGTTTTAAATGATACATACATTAGGTGTTACATATTCACTTAAAACACAAATGTATATTCATCTTCAAATCTTTGATGGTGAGCCAACACACCCCTTTTTTGAAATAAGCCTGCCAAGTGCAGTTATATTTTTGCACAAAACATCCATAATGCATCCTTCATGCTTTACGTTTTGATACTATTAAAGTAGAAGAAGAATTTAACACAGTTGTGAGTCTAGAATCTATAAGAGTTCAGAATTTAGATTTTTAAATGACAAATTTTAAACTGTCTTGCCAATCCTGTGGCAACAATAATTTGGGAGGAAAGAAAGCCGAGACTCATGCTTAACATACCATTTCAAATCACTCAACTTGGTCTGCATGTTGACTCTCTTCTCACAGTATTCCATCAGTTCATGGAATTTATGTAAATTAAATAATTCCTGTAATCCCAGCAGTTTGGGAGGCTGAAGCAGGCAAATCACTTGAGGTCAGGAGTTCAAGACCAGCCCGGTCAACATGGTGAAACCCTGTCCCTACTAAAAATACAAAAATTAGCCAGGCACCTGTAATAGCAGCCACTTTGGAGTCTGAGGTAGGAGAATCGCTTGAACCCAGGAGACGGAGGTTGCAGAGAGCTGAGATTGTGCCACTGCACTCCAGCCTGGGCAACAGAGTGAGGCTCCTTCTCAAAAAATCAATTAATTAGTTAACAATTTACTTAAACTAAAAAGGATATACAACTGGTATAAACTGGTTTGGAAGGAAACATTACCAACTCTTAGCAAGCATGCTGGAGAGAGCTTCAGTTAAGGTATAGCAGAGTGCAATCTTGCTGCCAGGATTTAGAGAATTGGAGACATTGATCATTGAGGGAGGAGAGACCATTGGTTAACCTGGTGGGTGAGTTAAAGGGAATGCTGGTTAAAAGAGTTCCTACCATAACAGCTGATAAGAATAGAGTGAGGCATTCTATCACAGGCTTGGGGAGTCATTGATTGTCCTCCTTTGGCAAGGCAAGAAACAGTCTATAAAAATTAGTTTCTTATCAAGACTTTAAGATCAGCAATTTGGAAATATCCAAAGTTTACAAATTTGGTGGATATAGATTTCTGTCTTAAAATATAACTGTGTATCAGCATCCCAGCAATTCTTATTCATTGTTCTGTATAAAATGTAGAATCTTAATCTGTTATGCTACAAAATATATAGAAAACTATTGACCAACATATGTACCATTCTGGTGCCTACATATGCATTCAGCAGCTGGAAATGTCCTTTTATCTGGCTCCAGGTACTGGGATAAGAATGATATCAATTCTGATTAGTATAGAAGTTTCAGGCAGCCGCCAATTAGCTAACATGAGAATACATTTCATACTAATGGGACATAAACTAGGGGTGCTCTTGAAATTCGGGGAACAATGTTTTTAATAACAAAATGAAGTATGAGGAAAGTTTGATAGGAATTTATTCGGAAGAGGCCAAGGAATGATCAAATACAATATATAATTTGATCATGAAAAATACTAAAATGTCAGACCATGTCTAGACCATATGATATTGCCAAGTGTAACTCCTGAGCATTTCCCTAAATCCTATCTCTACATCTGAAATGACTCTGGAATGTGCCCCCTCTGTCCATTCACAGAGCCAGGCTTCCATTGTTGCCTGGAATTCTGTAAAGGCCTTTTAATGATCTTCTTATATGTATTGTCTCCTTACAGTTCTTTATACTATTCCAGGGCGAACATTTAAAAAGACAATCACATTTTTATCACTCTCCATTAATGACATCCCATTATTCCTGGAACAAGATTCAGACTGATTAACCTGGCTTGGTATAATTAGACTGACATGCTTAGCCCTATTTTGGCACATGGTCCTCCACATACTCCCTGTCTGAGCAGTACTGGGCATCTTTCAATTTACAAAGTTGCTATCCTCTCTCTTGCTACAGACGTATCCACATATCAGTTTTCATACCAGTAATAATTTTTATTTCCTCACCTATCTGCCTCCTGAACTCAAGGTCATGTCTTAACTTAAAGCCTTCATTGACCTTAACCCTCGGTATTACAAGGTTCCCTGTGCACAGTTGCAATTGTTTAGAATAGTTCAATTTTACATCTGTCTTTTGCACTAGATCACACTTCATGAAGAGTCCATCTCTGCCTTGTTCCTGTACTTTCTGGTGGTCAGCTTCATTATATAAACATCATAGGTGCTTAATAAAAGTTTGCTGATGATATTAACTATTTTTATTGTTTACAAAATAATTTGAAGGCTTATTATTTGACTTTTAATTGCTAGAGCTAAAAACTGCAGGGATATTGCCAATATTAAAATAGTCATTTAAAGACAAGAAAAATGCTTTTTTAAATAAGAATCTTTAAAAAAATTAAAGAAAAATTTCTTTACGGCTTTTAGGAATTATATATAATGATAAGTTTAACAAGTACTATACTATTACTCTTAAATTCTACAATTAAACAGTTACAGCTTTTACTCTAGATCCTAAACTTATACTAACTTTAAAAAGACAGTTTTCTCATTTATTGAAAAGTTTCATTTATCAGTCTCCTTTTTGGAATTTACATGTTAAATGGCTTTCATTTTAAGAAACTTTCATTCAATCTTGAAACAAATGGAATGGAGGGCCCAGACTAGTATGTTACTATTCTCCTAACAGGCTCTGAGAACAAGTCATTTGTCAGATTTAGGCCACTGTACTCCATTTAGACTAATTTGTATGATAAAACTGCAGCATTTATAAAAGTTCACAACTTAATTGCACTATGAACCCTTGCTTAGAGGTTTATCTATCCCATAGGGGATCAACAGCCTGGTGAGAACATTGCAGCTTATGTAAAATAATGTAGTCATTTATTATAGGCCTAAATTTGAGATCTTTCTAGGATGATAACTAGGGAGATGACCACACACGTGGAGTTGCTGAAGAAGCCACGGGTTG
The DNA here is from genome assembly GCA_963574635.1 of Cheracebus regulus. NCBI lineage: Eukaryota > Metazoa > Chordata > Mammalia > Primates > Pitheciidae > Cheracebus > Cheracebus regulus. The sequence continues at coordinate 48,540 of CAUYQU010079751.1, forward strand.
GTATCTTTTAACTAAAGCAAACTTAGTATAAGTTCCAAGAAAAGATGAATGAGATTACGTTCACTACCAAATACTGAGTTAAGAAAAGGATATTTTTAAAAAGTATATCATCAGTTACGAATAGTCAGAAATTTCACCTCTACAGGTTAATTTAAATGTCTTAAGCACTGTTGAAGCTTCACTCTTCTGTGGTAGACTCCCAAGGTCACAGGATCTTCATAAAGGGTTATTCTTCTCAGCATTCTCTTAGAAGAGAATTAAGGAATTGTCATAGAAGTCTACATCACCTAACGTTATAAACATACTTTCACGGTCAAAACCTCTACAGAGCATGTAAACTTGAGAAGATTTACAGGCAATTCCTTGAGGTCCCGCCAGTGTTTTTCTTTGTTTGTTTGAGACAAAGTCTTGCTCTGTTGCCCAGGCTGGAGTGCAGTGTGGTGGCACAATCTCAGTTTACCGCAGCCTCTGCCTCCTGGGTTCAAACGATTCTCCTGCCTCAGCCTCCCAAGTAGCTGGGACTACAGGCACCCACGACCATGCTCAACTAATTTTTGTATTTTTAGTAGAGACGGGGTTTCACCATGTTGGCCAGGCTGTTTTTAAATTCCTGACCTCATGTGATCTGCCTGCCTTGGCCTCCCAAAGTGCTGGGATTACAGGCCTGAGAAAGCTGAAGGTTGAAGTCAGCAATATTTATAAGCTGTAAAGGTGTTTCCTAAGAAAGATATTTTCTTAACAGGCCCTACGTCAATAATGTAGGCTAGCATAAACAAAGCAAGGTTACATACAGTTTGTTATCAGCAAATATATTGACTAGCATGTTTGTTTGCTTTTTTATAAAAAAAAAAAGGTATACTCATCACTTCCTCAAGATAGGGGAAAATTGTTTTCCTGTTACAAAACAAGCCTCTCAAAACATTATATATTTGTGTACTTTTACTTAATCACCTTTCTTCTAAGGTTTATTTTAATGGTTAATAATATTGGTTTTTTTGCTTATTGTTTATGCTTATAATGTTCCCCTTGTATCTTGGCGTGTCTAATTGGTAAAATTATGGACGTTGTGGCACATTTCGAAACTGCCATTTCTGGGATAAACAGAAGGAGATTATTTTAAAAGCATTCTGTTTTACAGGGTTCATACACAAAAGAATAAAAAGTTGAAAGTAATAAATGTTACAGTCACTATACACCCAGCTAATATTTATCCTAATTTTCTACTGTAAAAGCAATTCAAGACTTCAGATATTTTCTGAAATGACACAAATTCTATATTGTCCTTTTATTTCTGAGTTTAATAAATATCTGATTAGAAATACTATTAAAGTTGTTACCAGTTACTCCCGAAGTAGTTTTGACAAAGGTTGGACAGCAAAGCTGGCCAATTCATTGTAGGACACATCAACTCAGGTTTAACACAGGAGTGCTGAGTTCCTAATATGATTACATTCAGACTGTGTACTCTTACCAAGATTCAGCTAGAGCTATTTAGCCAAGCTTACTCTAATACCATCCTCCGATGATTGGCTTTCACTTGTAACCTCACATTTCTCTGAACTAGAGTATAAAATCAATGTAGGAGTAGACATGGCACCTAAAGACCAGGTCAAGAGAACAGCTGTGCAGTTGTAAAATAATCACATTGATCTATTGTGAAAATTTGTGACCTCAATTAATGAGTTGACCTCACAGTTAAATTTTATAATCATATCCCTTGAGCTACTGGGTATGTTGCTATTTAGGCTACATTTTCTATGGTCTCACCAGAGCCACAAAATGAAAACAGCAATAATTTTTCTTTAATCACTGCAACTACTAACATGGAGTTATCTGGCATTCTAACACCAATTAGTAGAACACCTCCCCCCGTGATATTCTCTCAGAGGAGAGTGAGAATGTGCATTTTACATAGCACTATCTGTAGCGTCTTTATAAATATATTGGTTCTCTTGACTTTCTGTAGTTTAATGAGAAGATGATGTTTGGCTGCCTCTCACCTGTGTCTTGTCTATTTTTTATTGCTACACAGCACAACATCTTTTCTGTACATTTTAGATGTGAGAACAAAGGAGAGAAATGTTTAGGGGTGAAAACACTGGTCGCTATGAAAGCAGACTACTACCATACTTTCACATGAAACCTCCCTGATACAAAATAGTCAATCATTCTACCGGAAAGAACTTTGGATTTCCTGGGATAGCAACTTTATTTTAAAATCAGAGTTGCATATCTGCAAAGAAAAGTAATAGCACTTTGCATTTTACTACAAAGGGAGCTTTGCTGTATTGTAGCAGGACAATGAAATAACAATAAAAAACAACGGGAAGATGAAACCCATTTAAAATGGTTTTAAAACTATTTTTATCCTTTGAGGGCATCAGTTTATAAGCCCATTAAAATATTGCAGATGAAAATGCATTTTTAATTCCCATTAGATAAAATTATATTTTAACTTTCATTTGAAACTTGAATTGATTCAAGATGAGAGAATAGCATTTTCGGATAATAAGCTGAAAGATCCTACATGACTGCCAGAGCCACTCACAGACTTGTGTTTAGGGAGTGAAAGTGTGTTTATCTGAACAGCCTTTGAGAGCCAAACAGCTTTGCTTCAAAGTAGAAAGCAGGGTGCACCATTTTTGGCTTAGGAGCCTGGCAGGAAAAATATGTTTTTTGATTTCTTAGTGATATCAAAGATACTTATTAGCTTAGTGGAGGGACTCCATGTCATTTCAAACCATCATTCTAACATAGACCCCCTATTTCTGTGAGTAGTCTCTGAATGAGATGTTCATTATCGTTTTCATTTGCATTAAAAAGAACTCAGAATTCAGAGGATGCTAGTGTACAAATAAACTTAATAAACAGTCTCCAGGACAATCCTGTATAAAGTGGCTCCTCATCAAATTCTATTGATCAAAAAGAAGACATTTTTTACTTACTTTTGAAGACACTTAATGGCTCTGGGGCAATACATTTTCCAACTCTTTCAGTCACAGTGTGTCTCCAGTTGCATTAGAGTCAAAATCAGCATGCTATTTACCTATCCATGTTGCAAGGAATAATCCATGTTCCTTGAATAGGAGCATTTAATCTCTGCTGCCTAATTGCAGAATTGATTTCTAATGGAGAGATTTGGTTCCCCAAATTCCATCTCTTCCTGTTTTGCAGATGAAATGCAACATACTTATTTTCCAGGGCCTTTGAAAATTCTTAGGAATAAGAATGAGTTTAATAGAAAATAAGTTTAAAATAGTCTTGAACCAGAAAAACCCAGGATATATTATTTTCTTCTGCAATTTATTGAAAAAAGTTACCTGATTAAGAGCCACCTACAATATAGCTAGCAAGACCCCAGGCACAGACAGTGACACGGGAACAGCCAGTATATCTGGAAACCCATGAGGGGTCAAGACAGTATTTAGAAGAAAGTAAATAGAAAACTGGGTTCTTGAAACTCATTCAAAGCTTGAGGAATCCCTCTTACTCTCTCTCTTTCCAAAAGAACACAGAAAAAGTTTTAACATCATAATATTGCTATATTTATGGGAAAAAAAGAAGGAAAAGTTTTTATAATACCTTTCTTTGGCTTTGTCATCAAAATGTTGAGAAAGGAAAATAAATCCTGGCCGGGTGTGGTGGCTCAAACCTGCAATCCCAGCACTTTCTGAGGCCAAGGAGGGCTGATCGCTTGAGGTCAGGAGTTTGAAACCAGCCTGGCCAACATGGTGAAACCCCATCTCTACTTAAAAAAACACAAAAATTAGCTGAATGTGGTTGCAGGTACCTCTAATCCCAGCTACTGGGGAAGCTGGGGCAGAAGAATCCCTTGAACCCAGGAGGTGGAGGTTGCAGTGAGATGATATCATGCCACTGCCCTCCAGCCTGGGAAATAGAGCGAGAATCTGTCTTTCAAAATATAATAAAAATAAAATAAAATAAATCATTCAATCAATCAACGTTGGGACCTCAAACTCATTAAGACAAAAGGAAAAGTTAAACTGGGAACTGGGTCACGCAAACGTTCCTCCTGCTTTCGGTTCCTAAGTAAGATAGCTACAAGATGAAAAGCTACATGCCTCCCCCATATTTTGCCCACAAGGAAATGCCTAGTGGCATCCAAGATCTATATCCTAAAGTGTTTCTGTTAAAATTTCACCATGACAATGTAAATTGATAGTTTATCTTTACAGGTGCAGTCACTACTCCACAACCCACCCCCCCGACACAAATACACAAATGCGTATTTGATTGTTCTCCTTTCCAATTTTATGTTATCTTACGTAAAAAAAATGCAGTTTCACTACTGAGCCAGAAAAGGCATGAACGACTATTTTTTCCTACCGTGTTTCTTACATAAGAATTGTGTACTTCTCAATATCCTGCCCTTTCCCCTTTAAATTTGGAGTCCTCAAAATCATCTTCAGAGAAAGGCATAAACCTGTCTCCTGGTTGGTCGTCCTTAACTTCGGCAAATAAACCTAAAATGATTAAGACTTGTCTTCTCATTTTTTTTGACTGACAATGTCCTATTCCTAGAAGACTTGCAATGGTAGGCATCACTATTCATGTGTTTTTCTTTCAGCAGACCAGTATTTTGGAGACCATGTATATAAATATACTTCTTCCACGACACTAAGTCTTTTGGGAGAAGCCCTCCTAATTTATCTTTCTCTGGTTACCATTTTGCTTGAGCAAAAACAGTTGATTCTCATTCTTAAAACTTAACTGACAGCTACCTTAACACATTAATGACATTTTCTCTTAACCAACAGGTACATCTAGCCTAAGTTGCAAATTGCATGAAGGCAGGAAAAAAATTTTAAATTTATTTGAATCTATCATCACTATTAGTAATGTTCAGAGAACATAATCCATGTGCAAAACTAAATAATCTACTATCAAATGAATGAACAAATCAATTTTGAGAATGATAGAATGTTAGAGAACAAAATCCTTTAAATAACATTTAACCCAAGGTTTGTTTTAAAAATGAGAAGAAAGAGAATCACAGACACAATAAATATTTTCTTATCTATTGCTACATATCCCATTTGAGTCAGAAGTAAAAAAAAGAGGTCATATGATCTATATGTTTCATTCATTTTCATTAAGTAGCTATTCTTAACTGTCTCTGCTTTATGATACAACTGTACCATAGCTACAACAAGCCATATGGGCTAAACCTATTGTCCTCACTAATTTGATCATTCATATAGATACCAAATAGAATGCAATATTGCTATTTATTTATATAATCTAAATCCTTTCCCAATTGATCAATATATGAATCATGTAAATCAAGGAAATGTTGAAAACAAATACCCCTAATATTTAGAGTTAGGGAAGATAAAACTTTTTGTGCAAAATATTATAAAAGATGTAAAGAAATACAAAAATACAAAAGTATTGTGGTAAACAAACATGTGTACTCATGGCTGGCTTTTTTGTTTGTTTGTTTTCAGTATTCTTCCATGATTCTACCAACCGGCCAGAGCATTTGATTCATTGTTCAAAGTTTCCAAAAAGGTGTCTTTTAATTATATCACTGATATTGTCCAAAAGTGATACATGAATAGCAAGCACTACCACTAATAGATAGTCCAGTCTCACACACCTTCACAGAGAAAGCTTGTAGAAGAGGTAATATAATCATATCACTGTAGGATTTCAGAAGTGATTCACAAGCATAATGATAGGATCACTCCAGCTTTGGCATTTAGAAGCCATGTGATCTTGGATAAGCCATTTAACCTCTTCTGAGCCCCAGTGTCTTTATTTGTAAACTGAAGAGACTAAAATATGTGACCTCCTAAAGCTCCTTCTAATTTTTGATACTCATAATTATATAAATTTTCATGGATATTAAGTAGAAACCTTTGTAAATTGGCTTCAGAGTTTCTGCTGAGAACCATCCTTAGTGAAATTTCTGTTGGGACAGTGGCCCAGCAGTAATTACAGGATGCAAAGCTCTGTCATTATCCAATGCAAAAATGAAATACTGAAGGAAATGCTTTGAATTAATGGTGACCAGTAAGCTAAGAAATGAATAATGAGACCATTGAATGGCATTCTGTTTTTCAGCTATTTCTATCAAAAATATACTTTAAGGAGTCTTGGTAGTCATTTTATGTAGTACTTTTATGTCAAGTATAATTTTTTTTTAATTTGGCAAATATAGTCTTGAAATTGCCAAGTTTCAGCTAAAAATATAAATGATAAATATAAATCTAAATGTTCTACATATCACACTGTTGAATAAATAGGTGCTTAAAGCATGTTTTGATAAAAACATTCACTACTTATGAGAGAAAGCTAAAGAGGTGATATGATAAAATATGTAGTAGTGAAATTTGACATTTCTTTCTTCAGTTTTGAGTCTAAATTATTTCTTAATATGTACAAAAATGAAAGTGTAAGTTCTCCAAGGCCAGGGACTACCATAATTTTATTTCTCTTATATCACTATGGATTAACCTGTATTATAAATCTGTGGATGTTCAACTAATAATGTTGAGAATGTGAGATATAAACACACACACATACACACACACACGCACACATATATGACAACAACATATAAGAGAAAACATAGCTGGCTCTTAAATACAGGGAATTACTAAGAACATTGTGATTGCCTTCTAAAATCTTTTGTAAACCTTTCACACTTCATAGCCTAGATAATTTTTTTCCTGAGTCAATGGAAATATTTACCCATAAAACATACTGTAGAAATGGTCATCTTTTATAAGTTTTTTCTAAAATTGCACACTTTCTGCCTTCTTTAGCAGAAAATCTTAATCATAATTTTTAATATATTCATAGTTTAATAGTGTTGTTTGTTAATAGTATTATTACACCTAGCTGCTTGCTTTGAGAACTAATGGCCCCAGACTTACATATTTCTAAAATAATTTTTGAGTTTTATCTTACATTTTAAAATAATTTTATCTTTTTTCTATAAGTTGTCAGTTTATTTTACTACTAAAATATTTGCTTCTAGAAACCTAATTTTAGTTCTAAAAATTATAAACAAAATAAAAATAAGTAATCAGTCTGTTATATCTGACTCTAATATCAGATAGACTCAGAATGAGAGCATGATAGTTTTCCTGTTTGTGAGTTTATAAACAATATATGAATTTTATTTGATGGATTTTTTGACATTTGTTTTGACTACCAAAACCATTTTTATTTGGTTTATATTTTCTGGTCTTCTTCAGTATAGTGATTGGCTTTCCCAGTTTGCTTGTTTAATCACAGTTGGTTTTATAGCCATGTACTGCACAGAGCCACTGTACTGGAAGAAAGCTACTAGTTTGTGGTTTGGATGACTATATAATTTAATTCAAACTGGAACACTTTTGACTGAAATGCAATGCTGCCAAAAGAATGAACAAGTATTTGTTGGGAGCAGTGCCTCACGCCTGTGTTCCCAGCACTTTGGGAGGCAGAGGCGGGCGGATCACAAGGTCAAGAGATCGAGACCATCCTGGCCAACATGGTGAAAGCCCGTCTCCACTAAAAAATACAAAAATTAGCTGGACGTGGTGGTGCACACCTATAGTCCCAGCTACCCAGGAGGCTGAGACAGGAGAATTGCTTGAACCCGGGAGGCGGAGGTTACAGTGAGCCAGGATCGCGTCACTGCACTCCAGCCTGGGGCCTGGTGACAGAGCAAGACTCTGTCTCCAAAGAAAAAAAAAGAATTAACAAGTGTTAGTTGCTATACAGCAGAAGATGCCAACTAAGAATGTCCTGGGAAAATCAGGATTCATGGCAATCCTATTTGCAGTAATGTTGTTAGTGAATTGCTTTCAAGCATCTCAGAGCCAAAACAATGGATCACAATGACTTTGGGCCACTTTCCACAAGAATCAAAGGGCATGCTTCGGGATGTGAGTACAGTTGTAAACATACTCTGTCTTCTCATAGTTAGACATGGATTGGCCTTTGTTGATTTTCCTAATGACAATGCTTATGATATCAGTTTGCACTTAAATATCTGGCTATATTTTTAATGTTCTTTTTAAAGTTTTCTTTTACGTTTTTCTCATATATTTCTGATTATATGGCAAGCCCTTCAGGTAAAGCCTTAGTTTTTAAAAATGTGCCTTACTTCTAGATGGACTAGGTAATACTAGCATGGAGTGATTTAAGAGGTATGTGAACAGAATACACCTTTAAGATTATAGTTACAGGATTCCTGTATTAGAGTCTAGTGTTGAGTAGGCAGCAGTGAGGAGAAGCATATTGGAGGAGGTAGTAAAAGAAGAGTAAAAATCTCTCCACTTCCTCAGTGTCACGTCCTAGGAATAATACACAAATTTGAAATCTGTGAATGTTTTTAAAGCCTCCCTTCTCATGCCTTTGATTTTGATGTTGCATTGCTTGCATTGACTCTTAGCACGTTAGTTAGCATCTATCAAATAATCAAAACTATCAAAATGTAATAAAAGCAGACTGGAGAGTTTGGACACATGTATTGATTCTGGAGTATAATTTGTGAGGAAATGTCCTAAACATCATTCTAACAGAAGCTCTTGATTTGGAACTTTATTTCCAGTTTGAGAATGATTCTAGCCCAAGTTTTGTTGTTTTGGACCTTAAAATATCCACAGTCCTGACAAAAACGAGCAATGGGGAAAGGATTCCCTATTTAATAAATGGCGTTGGGAAAACTGGCTAGCCATATGCAGAAAGCTGAAACTGGATCCTTTCCTTAAACCTTACACATAAATTAACTCCAAATGGATTAAAGATTTAAACATAAGACCTAACACCATAAAATCCCTAGAAGAAAACCTACTAAGTACCATTCAGGACATAGGCATAAC